>CAUYLG010032959.1:0-27281 GCA_963573385.1 Cacajao melanocephalus
ATATCCTCGTTTTTGAAAATGACTGGATCTCATTCTTATTATGGCTGAATAGTAGTCCATTGCATATATCTACCACATTTTTTTTCTTTTTTTTTGAAAAAGAAAAGAAGAAAGAAAGAAAGAGTGAAAGAAAGAAAAAAACAAAGAATGTAAGGGAGAAAGAAAGAGGAAGAGAAAGAGGGAGAGAGAACGGGATTCTTGTTCTATTGCCCAGGCTAGAATGCAGTCTAGAAATGGGTATTAAAAACCTCTTTTATGCCAATAATTGTGCTTAGCAATGGAGACAGGAAGGAATAAGGGACAAAAATAAGATCATATTATTCTTTTCTACAGCTGCAGTGTAGTTAAAAATTATCCCTTAGGAATCCATTTGTCCTTTTTTCACATTTAATTGATTTTTTTTAAAATTGACAAATACAAATTGTATATATTTATCATGTACAACATGTGGTTTTGAAATATGTGTACCTTATAGAATGGCTAACTGGAGCTAATTAACATATATATGACCTCACAGTGTTGTTTTCTTGTGATGTGAATACTTAAAAACTACCCTTTTTCCAATTTTCAGAAATAAAATTCATCATTATTAACTACAGTAATCGTGATGTACCATAGATCTTTTGAACTTACACCTCGCATGTAAGTGAACTTTTATATCTTTTGACTAATGTCTCACCACTCTACTCCCTACTTGTATGAATTCAACTTTTTTTAGATTCAACATAGAAGTGAGATCATGCAGTGTTCGTCTTTATGTGCCTGGCTGTTTTGTCTCATATAATATCCTTAATATTAGTTTATGTTGTTACAAATGACAGGATTTCTTTTTGAGGCTGAATGGTATTCCATTGTGTATATATGCCACATTTTAAAATCCGTTATCTGTGGATGAATACTTAGGTTGGATCCATATCATGGCCCATGTGAATAATGCTGCAATGAGCATGAAAGTGAAGATATTCATTCTGCATACTGATTTCATTTTCTTTAGATATATATTCAGAATTTGAATTTCTGGATAATATGGTAGTTCTATTTTTAATCTTTGATGAGCTTCTATACTGTTTTCCTTATTTTTTTCTGGGTGGCAGAACCACAGAATTTTATTTCTTTTTGTTTATTATACTTTAGGTTCTGGGGTATGTGTGTAGATTGTGCAGGATTGTTATATAGGTATACACATGCCATGGTGGTTTGCAGCATCCATCCCTCTGTCATCTACATTAGGTATTTTTCCTAATGTTATCCCTCCCCAATGCCCCCACCCCTGGCTTATCCCTCCCCTAAACCCTCCCACCCCCCAACAGTCCCCAATGTGTGATGTTCCCCTCCCTGTGTCCACATGTTTTCATTGTTCAACAACCACTTATGAGTGAGAACATGGAGTGTTTGGTTTTCTGTTCTTGTGTCAGTTTGCCGAGAATGATGGTTTCCAGCTTCATCCATGTCCCTGCAAAGGACATAAACGCATCCATTTTTATGGCTGCATAGTATTCCATGGGGTATATGTGCCACATTTTCTTTATCCAGTCTATCATTGATGGGCATTTGGGTTGGTTCCAAGTTTTTGCTATTGTAAACAGTGCTGCAATGAGCCTAAGTATGCATGTGTCTTTATAATAGAATGATGTATAATCCTTTGGGTATATACCCAGTAATGGGATTGCTGGGTCAAAGAGTATTTCTAGTTCTAGATCCTTGAGGAATCACCACACTGTCTTCCACAATGGTTGAACTGATTTACACTCCCACCAACAGTGTAAAAGTGTTCCTATTTCTCCACATCCTCTCCAGCATCTGTTGCCTCCTAACAACCCAGGAACAATATTTTGCATCCTTCAATCCAATCAAGTTGATATTTAATTTTAACCATCACAGTATTTAATAAATATAAAACATTTTTATTGAATTAAAGGCCTTTTGCCGTTCTTATATGCCTAGAAATTAAAAGGCCTTAGAGTTTCTTGACACATTGCATCCATTATAATAGTTAAATATCTCCCACCCCTGAAGGGAGTGCCATGCAACTGTTTTCCAATTTTTTTCTTAAATGCAAAGTTAAATAAAATGTAGAGTTCATGCAAAAGTATTCTGTAGTGATACTAATGACTGTGATACTAAAAACGAATCCTTACAATATTATTTCAAAATTTTGCACAAAATATGACAATCACCCTCATCCTTAACAAGTTTAGTCACAAATACAAGTGGTGAAGCTTGAATTTTTAACACGTTATTATTACATCATGTTCTATAATATATATCTAGTTTTCATATTTATAATTTCTAGTATCTACATAATGTTCCATGAAATTAATTTTACAATTAGAAAAGTGTGTTTACTTATTTCCAATTATGTATGTATTTTGTTATTTTGCCACAATACTTTAATAAACAATAGCTTGTTTATCTTTTCATTAGAAATATCCTATGAATAAATTTCCTAAAAATAGTTAGCAAGTACATTCTTATTTAGATACATGTGGCACAACTTTATTTTTGTTACATTAGATCAATAAAGCACCAATAATAATGTAAAAAATGTCTTGGCTAAAGTAAGGATCATTTAAAAACCTTTTTGGAGACTTTTGGCCATTTACATTGGGCATATAGAGAATACTATTTCAGGGTTGATTTTAAAATGTTTAATTATTTTTTAAATAAATTTGTTACCAGGCCTTATCTTTACCTTTGTGATTTAGGTCTTAGGTACATTCAATCATCTAATTAATCCAGATACTACATGTCCAAAAGAAAAATTTACTTTCAAAAAAAAATCTTACAGTGATCAATCCCATTTTACACACTGGTATCAGCTAGCAATTGTGGGGGCTACATACCTGAAGTATGTGTGCTATAAGACTGTTGAAATTGAGTCATTTCCTAAATGTAGCATAATGCTGAATTATAAGCAACAATAGACATAAACTGGCAGTCTTCCTGTCTTTTCACTCTCTTGTGCCACTCTGACATACCCCTAATTGTGGCAGTCTTAAGCTTCTTGTCAGCTTGATTAAACTTTAGACTGATACCTTCGTATACCCCCCGATCTTAAGTAGTAAGATCCTTTCTTAAAGCATTTATTTTGGAAAAATTGTAATTACAACTTTTTTCTCTACCTCTTTAATATGTAAATCTTACAGTCTTCTGCAAGTTTTACAAGCCAGGATTGTCTTTCTCAAGGATTTGGAGTCATCACTATGAAATGTTACCATAAGAAAAGAGAGTGCCTCATGCATTTATCTATGTAGCAATATTGTACATCTTGCACATGTAACCCAGAACTTAAAATAAAAGTCGATTTAAGAAAAAAAAAAGGAAGGAACAAAGGAAGGAAGAAAAGCAAAGAAAGAAAAGAGAAAGAAAAGAAAAAGAAAAAAAGAAAAGAAGGAAGTGCCTGTATCTTTTAGTGTCTTTGTAAGGGTAGCAGCCTAAATTCAGTTAGCCATTTAGCACCAGTTAGCAAACACTGATGGCATAATCACACTGATCAACTTCCCCCTCAGTCACCACTCTAACCTTAATGTCTTCCAGTACCTTTTCAGTAGTTAACTGCAGTGATTAAAACTCTCCTGAATTTTGTTTCAGCAGAATTGAGTTTAATCTCTCTCTCCTCTTGCAAAAATCTTGAATAAAATGTTGGTTATTTAACTCCATTAGGTGCACTTTTTTTGATACCCTCCTGAGGCTCTCCTGCATCTCACAACACCCCATTCCACAAAATTAGACAAGTCTTGAACAGCCTAGAATTAACAACAACAACAAAAAATCTCCCAAACAAGGCCTGTGAGGACTCAAATTTATCAGATTCTTCAATTATTTTTGTAAATATAGTTTTACAAATATTAGAGTGAAAATATCATATACTATTCCTTCTATGGAATTTTATTGAAAATCCCTGTGATGGTTAATTTTATGTGTCAATTTGGGTAGGCCATGTTATTCAATTTTTGGTCAAATATCATTCCAGATATTTCTATCAAGATTTTTTTTCAATGTAGTTAACATTTAAATGAGTAGATTTGACTAAAGCAGATTCCCCTCCCTAATATTGGTAGGCATTGTCTAATTAGTTGAAGGCCTTAAGATAAAAGACTGACTTTCCCAAAAAAGAAGGAGTTCTTCCTTCAAATAGCATTGTTTTCTTCCAACTTTTATTTTAGGCTCAGGGAGCATATGTACAGGTTTGTTACATGTGTAAATTACATGTCACTGAGATATGGCATGTGTCACCTACGTAGAGAGCACAGTACCTAATAGGCAGTTTTTAAATTCTACTGACCTCTTGCCCTCAACCCAAAAGTATCAGACTCTATTTTTTCCCATTTTGTGTCCATGTGCATTCCATGTATAGCACCTACTAATTTGTTTTTGTGGTGGTAAGAGCATGTGATATTTTGTTTTATGTTTCTGCATTAACTCAGCTCCATTTCTGTTGGTGCAAAGGACATTATCTCATTCTTTTTTTATAGCTCCATAGTATTCCACGGTTTATATGTATCACATTTTTAAAGAATTCGGTCTACTGCTGATGGGCATTTAAGTTGATTCCTTGCCTTTGCTATCCTAAAGAGTGCTGTGATCAACACACGTGTGCATGTGTCTTTACGGTATAATGGAATGATTTATATTCCTTTGGGTATATACCCAGTAATGGGATTGCTGGATTGAATTGTAATTCTGTTTTAAGTTCTTTAAGAAATCTCTGAACTGTTTTTCACAGTGACTGAACCAAGGAACATTCCGACTGGCAGTGTATGTGTTCTCTTTTCTCTGCAGCTTCCCTAGCATCTCTTACTTTTTGATTTTTAAGTAACAGCCATTTTGACTGGTGTGAAATGGTACCTCATTGTGGTTTTGAACTGCATTTCTCTAATAATTAGTGATGTTGAGCCTTTTTTTTTTGTATACATGTTGGCCACATGTATGTCTTCTTTCAAAATGTGTCTGTCTTTGTCCTTTGCACCACTTTTTAATGGGATTGTTTTTTGCCTGTAAACTTGTTTACATTTCTTATAGATTCCAGATATTAGATATTTGTCAGAAGAATAGTTTGCAAATCATTTCCCCATTCTATATGTTATCTGTTTACTCTGTTAATAGTTTCTTTTGCTGTACAGCTCTTTAATTAAGCTCCACTTGTCAACTTTTGCTTTTGTTACAGATTGCTTTTAGAGTCTTCGTCATGAAATTTTTGCCAAGGCCTATGTCCAGAATGGTATTTCCTTAGTTTCCTTCTAGGGTTCTTATAGTTTTAGGTTTTATGTTTTGTCTTTTATTAATCTTGAGTTGAGTTTTGTATGTGATGTTAGAAAGGGGTCCAGTTTCAATCTTCTGCATATGGCTAGCCAGCTATACCAGCATATTTTATTGAATAGGAGTCCTTTCACTGTTGTTTGTTGTTGTCAACTTTGTCAAAGATCAAATGGCTGTAGTTTTGTGGTTTTATGTCTGGGTTCTCTAACCTGTTTCACTGGTCTACGTGTTTGTTTTTATAGCAATACTATGCTGCTTTGGGTGCTGTAGTCACATAGTATTGTTTGAATACTGGCAGTGTGATGCCTCTAGCTTTGATCTTTTTGCTTAGAATTGTTTTAGCTATTCAGAACTTTTATGGTTGCATATCAATTTTAGAATAGGTTTTTTTTTTAATTCTGTGAAGAATGACATTGGTAGTTTGATAGGAATAGTATTGAATCTATAAGTTGCTTTGGGTGGTACGGCCATTTTAACAATATTGATTCCTCCTCGACAAGAGCATGAAATGTTTTTTTATTTGTTTGTGTTGTCTCTGAACTCTTTCAGCATTGTTTCAGAATTCTCATTGTAGACATCTTTCACTTCCTTGGTTTGCTGTATTGCTCGGTGTTTTATTCGTTTGGCAGCTATTGGGAATGTAACTGGATCCTTTGATTTGGCTCTCAGCTTGGACGTTATTGTTGTATAGACGTGCTACTGACTTTGTCCATTGATTTTTTGTATCCTAAAATTTTATTTAAGTTGTTAATCATTTATAAGAGCCTTTTCACAGAGGCTATGGGGTTTTCTAAGTAGAGAATTATATAATTTGTGAAGAGAGATAGTTTTACTGCCTTGCTCCCTGTTGGATTTTATTTCTTTCTCTGTTTAATATAACATTGGCTGTGTATGATAAATGGTTCTTATTATTTTGAGGTATTTTCTTTCAATGCCTAGTTTGTTGAAGGTTTTTAATATGAAGAAATGTTGAATTTTATCAATAACCTTTTCAGCATCTATCACAATGATTGTGTGGTTTTTGCTTTTAATTCCGCTTGTTTGATGAATCATATTTATTGATATGAAGAAATGTGGAATTTTATTAATAACCTATTCAGCATCTATTACAATGATTTTGTGTTTTTTTTTAAAATTCTGTTCATGTTATGAATCATATTTATTGATTTGTATATGTTGAAACAACTTTGCATCCCAGGAATAAAGCCTACTTGATAATGGAGAAATAGCATTTCGATGTGTTGCTATATTCGATTTGCAAGTACTTTGTTGAGGATTTTTAAATCTATGTTCATCAGGGATATTGGTCTGAAGTTTTCTTTTTTGTGGTTGTGTCTCTACTAGGTTTTGCTATCAAAATTATGCTAGCTTCACAGAATAAGTTAGGGAGGAGTCCTGCCTCCTTGAATTTTTGGAATGGTTTCAATGGGACTGCTGCTTGCTCTTCTTTACGTCTGTTAGAATTTGGCTGTGAATCCATTTTGTCCAGGACTTTTCCTGGTTGATAGGGTTTTTATTAGAAATTCAATTTTGGAACTTAATCTTGGTCAGTTGGAGTACTGAATTTCTTCCTGGTTTTATCTTGGTAAGATGTGTGTTTCTAGAAATTTGTCCATTTCTTCTAGGTGTTCTAGTTTGAATAGAAGGGCTCATAAAGTCTCTAAGGGTTTTTGTATTTCTGTGGGGTAGATGGTAAGGTTACCTTTCTCATTTCTGATTGTGTTTATTTGAATCTTCTCTCTTTTCTTTAATTAGTCTAGCTAGCCATCTATCAATCTTATTGACTCTTTGAAAGAAATAGCTTTTAATTTTGTTGAGCTTTTATACAGATCTTCACATTTCAATTGCATTCAATTCAGCTCTGATAATGGTTATTTGTTTTTTCAGCTAGCTTTGGTGTTGGTTTATGTTAGGTCGTTAATTTTGAGACCTTTTTGGCTTTTTAATGTAAGTAGGCATTTGATACTGTAGATTTTCTTTTTTTTTTTTATCGTCCTTTAAACTCTGGGGTACATGTGCACATCGTGCAGAATGGTTGAATAGGTACACACATGCCATGGTGGTTTGCTGTCTTCATCCACCCCGTCGCCTACGTTAGGCATTTCTCCTGGTGTTTTCTCTCCCCAACCTCCCTACCCCTTGCTGTCCCTCCCCTCCCCTGCCTTCTCTACCCCCTGTGTACTCCCATGTGTGATGTTCCCCTCCCTGTGCCCATGTATTCTCATTGTTCAACACCCGACTGTGAGTGAAAGTATGTGGAGTGTGGTTTTCTGTTCTTCTGCAGATTGCTAAGAATGATGGTTTCCAGATTTATCCATGTCCCTACAAAGGACACAAACTCATCTTTTTTTATGGCTGCATAGTATTCCATGATGTATATGTGCCATATTTTCTTTATACGTTCTCTCCTTCATGGGCATTTGGGTTGGTTCCAAGTCTTTGCTATTGTAAACGAGTGCATGTGTCTTTATAATAGAACAATTTATAATCCTTTGGGTATATACCCAGTAATGGGATTGCTGGGTCAAATGGTATTTCTAGTTCTAGATCCTTGAGGAATCGCCACACTGTCTTCCATAATGATTGAATAGATTTACGCTCCCACCAACAGTGTAAAAGTGTTCCTATTTCTCCACATCCTCTCCAGCATCTGTTGTCTCCAGATTTTTTAATGATTGCCACTCTAACAGGCATGAGATGGTATCTCAATGTGGTTTTGATTTGCATTTCTCTAATGACCAATGATGATGAGCATTTTTTCATATGTTTGTTGGCCTCATAAATGTCTTCTTTTAAAAAATGTCTGTTCATATCCTTCACCCACTTTTGAATGGGGTTGTTTTTTTCTTGTAAATCTGCTTTAGTTCTTTGTATATTCTGGATATTAGCTCTTTGTCAGATGGGTAGCTTGCAAAAATTTTTCCCCATTCTGTTGATTGCCAGTTCACTCTAGTGATTGGTTTTTGCTGTGCAGAAACTCTTAAGTTTAATTAGGTCCCATTTGTCTATTTATTTTGGCTTTTGTTGCCATTGCTTTTGGTGTTTTAGTCATGAAGTCCGTGCCTATGCCTATGTCCTGAATGGTATTGCCTATGTTTTCTTCTAGAGTTTTTATGTTGTTAGGTCTTATGTTTAAATCTTTGATCCATCTGGAGTTAATTTTAGTGTAAGGTATAAGGAAGTGGTCCAGTTTTAGCTTTCTGCACATGGCTAGCCAGTTTTCCCAACACCATTTATTAAACAGGGAATCCTTTCCTCATTGTTTGTTTTTGTCAGGTTTGTCAAAGATCAGTTGGTGGTAGATGTGTGGCATTGCTTCTGAGGCCTCTGTTCTGTTCCATTGGTCTACATCTCTGGTTTGGTACCAGTACCATGCTGTTTTGATTACTGTAGCCTTGTAGTGTAGTTTGTAGTCTGGTAGTGTGATGCCTCCAGTTTTGTTCTTTTTACTTAGAATTGTCTTCACTATGTGGACTCTTTTTTAGTTCCATATGAGGTTTAAAGTGTTTTTTTCCAGTTCTGTGAAGAAGGTCAATGGTAGCTAGATGGGGAGAGCATTGAATCTGTAAATTACTTTGGGCAGCATGGCCATTTTCACCATATTGATTCTTACTAACCATAAGCATAGGATGTTTTTCCATCTGTTTGTGTCCTCTCTTATTTCCTTGAGTTCTGGATTGTAATTCTCCTTGAAGAGGTCCTTCACATCCTTTGTTACTTGTATTCCTAGGTATTTTATTCTCTTTGTAGCAATTGTGAATGGGAGTTCACTCATGATTTGGTTCTCTGTTTGTCTGTTATTGGTGTATAGGAATACTTGTGATTTTTGCACATTGATTTTGTATCCTGAGTCTGTAGAAGTTGCTTATCAGTTTAAGGAGATTTTGGGCTGAGACGATGGGGTATTCTAAATATACAATCATGTAGTCTGCAGATAGAAACAATTTGACTTCCTCCTTTCCTAATTGAATACCCTTTGTTTCCTTTTCTTGCCTGATTGCACTGGCTGGAACTTCCAATACTGTATTGAATTGGAATGGTGAGAGAGGGCACCTTTGTCTAGTGCCAGATTTCAAAGGGAATGCTTCCAATTTTTGCCCATTCAGTATGATATTGGCTGTCAGTTTGTCAGAGATAGCTCTTATTATTTTGAGATACGTTCCATCGATACCTAGTTTATTGGGAGTTTTTAGCATAAATGCCTGTTGAATTTTTTGGAAGGCCTTCTCTGCATCTATTGAGATTATCATGTGGTTTTTGTCTTTGGTTCTATTCATGTGATGGATTAGGTTTATAGATTTGTGTATGTTGAACAAGCCTTGCACCCCAGGATGAAGCCTACTTGAACATTATGGGTAAGCTTTTTGATGTGTTGTTGCATCCGGTTTGCCAGACTTTTATTGAATATTTTTGCATCGATGTTCATCATGGATATTGGCCTGAAATTTTCTTTTTGGTTGTGTCTATGCCAGGTTTTCGTGTCAGGATGATGTTGGTCTCAAAAAATGAGTTAGCGAGGATTCTCTCTTTTTGTATTGTTTGGAATAGTTTCAGAAGGAGTGGTTCCAGCTCCTCTTCTGGTAGAATTCAGCTGTGAACCCATCTGGACCTGGACTTCTTTTGGTTCATAAGCTATTAATTGCTGCCTCAACTTTAGACCTTGTTATTGGTCTATTCAGGGGTTCAACTTCTTCCTGATTTAGTCTTGTGAGGCTGTAAATGTCCAGGTATTTATTGATTTCTTCCAGATTTACTTGTTTATATGCATAGAGTTGTTTGTAGCAATTTCTGATGGTAGTTTGTATTTCTGTGGAATCGATAGTGATACCCCTTTTCCATTTTTTATTGCATCTATTCAATTCTTTTCTCTTTTCCTTTTTATTAGTCTGGCTAGCAGTTTGTCTATGTTGTTGATCTTTTCAAAAAAGCAGCTCCTGGATTTATTGATATTTTGACATTTTTTAAAAATATCTATATCTCCTTCAGTTCTCCTCTGATCTTCGTTGTTTTTTGTCTTCTGCTAGCTTTTGAGTTTTTTTGATCTTGCTCTTCTAGCTCTTTCAATTTTGATGATAGTGTATTGATTTTAGATCTTTCCTCTTTAACTCATGTGGGCATTTAGTGCTATAAATTTCCCTCTAGACACTACTTTAAATGTGTCCCAGAGATTCTGGTACGTTGTCTTTGTTCTCATTGGTTTTGAAGAACATCTTTATTTTTGCCTTCATTTCATTGTTTATCCAGTCCTCATTCAGGAGCAGGTTGTTCAGTTTCCATGTAGTTGTGCAGTTTTGAGTGAGTTTCTTAATCCTGAGATTGCCCTGTTCTTCTTTTATCACTTCTGATTGTATTATAAAATTCTGGTGGTGAGTTTTTTCAGCTTTAGATCACTTTGGTTCTTTCTGAAGATATATATCTGAAAATAGACATTTCTATTTCTGAAAATTTCTATTTCTGTTTCTTTCTGAAAATGAAACAATTTCTGTTTCATCTGAAAATGAAACATATTCTAAGATTCTTTAGATTACTTGGATTGGGTTTCAACTTTCTCTTGAATCTCTAGATTCATTCCCATCTAGATTGTGAATTCTACATCTGTCATTTAAGTCATTTCTGTCTGATTAAGAATCATTGCTGGAAAGCTAGTACAGTTGGTGTTGTTTGGAGGTAAGGAGACATTCTGGCTTTTAGAGTTGCCAGAGTTCTTGCACTGATTCTTTCTCACCTATGTGAGCTGATGCTCCTTTCGCCTTTGAAGTTGCTGTCCTTTGCATGGGGCATTTTTATTCATATTCTTTGACACTTTGAGGGGCTTGACTGTATTTAAGTTGGGCTTAGTCAATTGGCTTTGTTTCTGTATGATTTCAGGAAGCCAAGGCTCATCTCAGCTGTCCTGGGTGTCATGCTCTTACCCTAGGCAGCTGTGATCAGGCTTGCAACCTTTTCTTCTGGCCCCTCAAGGTTAAGCGCTGACTGTACTGAAGGGGCCAAGGTGTTCATAATCCACCGACCATAACACTCCAATGAGGGATGCCAGCAAAAGTACTTCAGTGCGGGCGCAGTGGGTAGTGGGGTTCTCCATGTGCAAATACAGTGAAGGAGCAAAGAGAAGCTGCAAGTGAGTGTGCACTGGTGAAGCAGCAGGGTGAGGCTTTGGGCAATTGTATGCTTGCAGGGAAGGGCTGCAGGTGGTGTTTCACCTGCTGGGGACTGTCTGCACAAACTCTCTGACTCTTAGGTGGGGGTCTGTTGGCAAAAGAGCTATGGCCATGGCAAGCTTCTCTGCTGGGCAGCTGAAGGCACACTGCAAGCAGGCATGGCTAGGCAGTGACTCTGGGATAAGCTGGCAGAGAGGGTAGTCTTCATATCAGATTGGCCTCTTCCCATGGGCAAGATTGCTCTGCCCAGGTATGACAGGTAACAAAGGGCTAAAGGTCCTTAGAGGAGCATAGTGAGCATTGAGGAATCAGCATCAATGGCTGTTTTCCACTATAGCCACGCCCCAGCCAAACCCTCTGGACTCCATGCAGCCTGGAGTTCTGTCTCTGCCAACTGTCTAAGCAGATCTCCCTGCCAGTTCAAATATCTGCGGGGGTCATGTACTCTCCTGCAGCAAGGATTCCAGAGGTCTATGCCTATTTCACTCACCCCTTTCTCAAGAACTGTTCAAGGCAGGAATGAGTCCTGGTGCTCACTAATCCCATGTAGGATTCCTGGGTTCCTCTCCTTTCAATCCAGGGTCTGCATTCTCCCTCCATTAATTCTCAGTGTCTTCTTTCCAAAGACCTGTTTGGAGTGTGCCAGTCTACTTGATGGTATGATCTCTCTTAGTGGGAGAAACTCTTCTTGGCTGCATATCGTTGACCATCTTGGCTCCTTCCTCTAAGTCCAGTCACCACTTGGACCAGGGACTATAATATCAGCTCTTCCCTGTGTCTCCAGCCTGCTGACCTACCTGGCAGTTTTCAGATTGGTCGTCCCCCAAATCACATGAGCCAATTCCTTAAAATATTCTCTCTCTGTCTCCCCCTCTCTCTATGTGTCAGTTTGTTCATATGGGTTTGTGTCTATGTATTCTATTAGTCCTGTTTCTCTGGAGAACCCTAATGGATTTGTATATGCATAAAACTAATCTAGCAGCTTGTAGTAGCAAGAAGATCATTTTATACCTCTCTGATAGAATCATTCTGGTATAATTTGCACTTCATATTTTAATCTCTTATCATTGTATTTCAAAGGGAATCGGTGCTATGGAAATTTTGGGGTTTATTCTTTGAATATTAAGTAATATTGCAATGCAAAAATATCAAAGTCATTCACTTGAAGGGGAAGTACACTGATTCTAATGCCAGTGTCAGCAGGGCCTCACATGATTCTTTAATCACTTTCTGCCACACATGGAACTTGTGCTTCTCTGGGCTCTATTTTTAGGCAGGAATATTGGAGAAGAGATGAGGTAAGCTAGAAAATAAGCTGCAATATGTGATTCCTTCTCTTGCACAATAGAAGAAAAATGCCTACAGATAAGACATGATTTAAAAATTGTCCTTGGAACAAATCAGACTTTCATTAAATATTCTGCTTTATCTTTCTTTTAATAATACGATCAAATTAAGCACCTAAGGATAAGATATCTTTATACTGCAGAATAGAGTTATACAAAACTCTGACTGATAGGGTACTTTGATTACAAGTACCTTATTTCATTATTTTCCTAAAGGCTTATGCCAGTATGAAAACTATTATTATAAAAACAATTATCTTTGTCTATTGAAAGGTTGAATTAGAAATTTCAAATTCTATAGCATCAGACTCTAGGAAACAAGAAATAAGCTGCATATCTCCTATATGTAACAATATAAAAATATAATAAATATTTTAAAAATAAAGCAATATATAAAATAAAAATATAAAAATTGGCCTATTCTCCAGGGTGCGGTGACTCACACCTGTAATCCTAGCACTTTGGGAGGCCGAGGCAGGCAAATTACCTGAGGTCAGGAGTTTAAGACCAGCCTGGCCAACATGGTAAAACCTAGTATCTACTAAAATGCAAAAATTAGCCAGCCATGAGGGCGGATGCCTGTAATCCCGGCTACTCGGGAGGCTGAGACTGGAGAATTGCTTGAACCCAATAGACAGTGGTTACAGTAAACTGCGACTGTGCCACTGCACTCCAGCCTGGGCAGCTGAGTGAGACTCCATCTCAAAAAAAAAAAAAAAAATGGCCTATTCTAAATGAGATACTATTTCACACGCTTCAATTCTGCACAAATTAGATAATAATATGATACAATTATTAACAAGTCTGTTGAAAGGAAATCTTAACACATTATTTAACACATGTATAAAATAATTGGATTTCTCTGGAAAATTTTTTGACAAGACTTGTGATGGTAAAGATGAACATATTCTATAAAACAGAAATCGAAGGTATATACCCCAAAGGGATAAGCCTGAATTTACGTACAAATACATATATGGATGCATTTTTATTTCAATATATGTTTAATGGGACCTACTTTGAAACGAATATCCAAATATAATGAAATGTATAGAGAAACACTACCGTTTTACCATAATTTATTTCTTTAATACAGTCAAAATGGATAAATCTGGTATGTTTGTTAATACAGATAAATCTTAACAGCAGTATGCTGATGAAAAAGAAAGAAAATGATGAGAATTTAAATATGACACAATTTATTATTGTGAAAAATAAAACACTACTGCTTTGCCTATAGATCTATATATATGCTTACAACCATTCATTGGAAGAAGAGGTATTAACCATGGCAGAGGAAGGGGACATGGAACAATGAAATGATTAGGAAAACTTTAAATCATTTGTGATATTTTATTTCTTTAAATAGTTCTGTAGTAAAGATGTTAATGTGTTTTTTTTTGTATTTGAGTGTATAATATTATTTTGCCTTTGTATTAAAAATACTTCATAACTCACAAAACATTTTTGAAGTTGTATTCGGTTGCATTTTAATTAGTGTTAGACATACATTGAAAAAACATTTTATCACCCATTTTTATGTTTCTAACATTACAAGTTAGTTGGTCAAAAAGATCTTTTCTATATTTCATTTTAAAATCACCCAGGTTTGGTGGATTAGAAAACCTAAAACAAACTATATCATAAATTGACTCAGATATGCAGGAAAAAACATATTCAATGCTTGAATCTGATGAAATGTAATAATGTCTATAAGAAATAATTGAGTTATACAATTTTATGTTCTTTTTAAAATTTTATTTATTTTATGAACAGAAATACAAGTGTCTCTTTTCAGTTAAAATGGAATTTTTGACTAGAAATGGTTTTTAAGAAATTTGTAAGATTTTTAGAAACACATGGAATTAAATAAACCAATTGAATAACTGCTGTCCTGAAGAGTTCAATATCCTAGGTAATACTATTCTTTCTAGGTCTGAAATATTAATAGCTCTATTTTTACTAATATCTGTATTGTAAGCACTTGTTCTTCATCCTAGCTTGTATGACAAATCATATATATATTGTATGGCTTCTATTTGATTTTACGTATAGCTTGAACATCTACCTTCTCTGTTTTGTGTTATGAGAATCTTTGCAGTATTATGTACATTTACATTAATTTTACTCATTAGTTACCTAATGAAAAAATGTTAATTATTAAGAGACTAATTAGGTATCTCTTTTTACAAAAACATTGTGTGTAACACATCTGCCATCTGTTTATATTCAAAGAACAACTTATAGTAATTTGCCTTCCTAATTGCAATACTAATCAGTTCTGAATTGTGGTTTATTTATGCAAAAGTATGCCAGTTGAAGGCATTAGCAATGTTTGTGGATCAAAAGACAAGACCAACCTTGAACAAGGTTATCTCTTTTGCCTATTAAATTACTTTCTTACTAAGCCTTGTTGAAGAATAAGATGATATTTTTGTTTTATTGATTAAAGCTTTTAAAATTTATTAAATAAAGCTTTTAAAGTTACAAAACTTAAAATGATGAAACTTAAAACATGTCAAGTTTTCATCTTAAATTAAAGCAATATATGAGTATGTCTTATGTGTTGTATATCCTTGAATATTCAATCTTTATGTGACAACATGCATATTTTGACTTTTTTTTTTTTTTTTTTTTTGATACGTATTATCGCTATTTCACCAGGGCTGGAGGGCAGTGGCACCATCTCCTTGTTGCAGCTCCCCCCTCCTGGGTTCAAGCGATTCTCCTACCTCAGCCTCCCTAGTAGCTGGAATTACAGGTGTCCTCCACTTTGTCCAGCTACTTTTTTGTATTTTTAGCAGAGATGGGTTTCACCATGTTGGCCAGGCTGGTCTCAAACTCCCGACCTCAGGTAATTCACCCTCCTCAGCCTCCCAAAGTGCAGGGATTATAGGCGTGAGCCACCACACCTGAACTTGACTTTAATAGTAGCCATTCTGGCTGCTGTGAGATGGTATCTCCTTGTGATTTTCATCATATTCCTCTGAAGATAAGGGATAATGAGCATTTTTTAAATGTGTTTGTTGCTTGCATGTCTTCTTTTAAGTGTCTGTTCATATATTTTGCCTACATTTTAATGGGGTTGTTTTGTGCTTCTTAAGTTCCTTACAGATTTTGGATATTAGACCTTTGTTGGATGCATAGTTTGTATACATTTTCTCCTGTTCTACAGATTGTCTGTTTACTGACAGTTTCTGTTGCTGTATAGAAGCTCTTTAGTTTAATTAGGTCCCATTTGTCAATTTTTGTTTGTTGCAGTTGCTTTTGGAAACTCCACCATAAATTCTTTGACAAGACTAATGTTGAGAAGAGTGTTTCCTAGGTTTTCTTCCAGGGTTTTTATAGATTGAGGTTATCCATTTAAATCATTTATCCATCTTGAGTTAATTTTTATATATTGTGAAAGATAAGGTTCTAGTTTCACTTTGTATATGGCTAACAATTTATCCCAGCACAACATATTGAATGGGGAGTTCTCTTCCCTGGCTTGATTCTGTTGGCCTCATGGAAATCAGATGGTTATAAGTATGCAGCTTTATTTCTGGGTCATATCACCTATTCTATTGGTTTATGTATCTGTGTTTATACCACTACCATGCTGTTTCAGTTACTGCAGCTTTGTCATATTGTTAGAAGTCAGGTAGTGATTCTTCTGGCTTTGCTTTTTCGTGTTTGAAATCACTTTGGCTATTCAGGATCTCTTTTGATTTTGTATGAATTATAGAATATTATTTTTTCTAATTCTGTGAAAAATGACATTGGTATTTTGATAGGAATAGCATTTAATCTAGAAATTGCTTTGGGTAGTATGGCCATTTCAATAGTTCTGATTCTTCCTAATCATGAGCATGGAATGTGTTTCCATTTGTTTGTATTATCTCTGAATTCTTTCTGAAGTGTTTTCTAGTTCTTCTTGTAGAGAATTTTTACCTCCATGCTTAGCTATATTCTTAGGTATTTCATTTTCATTGAGGCTATTGTAAATGGGCTTGTGTTTTTAGTTTGACTCTAAGCAAGGATGTTATTGGTGTATAGAAATGCTACTGATTTTCATACATTGATTTTATATTCTGAAATTGAGATGCAAAAATAAGTTAAAAAGTTTAATGAAACCAAGTGTTTGTGTTTCAAAATAATAAATAAGTGTAATAGTCCACTAGCTAGAATAACAAAGTAAAAAAGGAAAGAGCCAAATAAACACAGTCAGAAATGACAAAGATGATATTACAAGTGATCCACAGAAATATTAAAGATCCTCAGAGAATACTATGAACAATTCTGTGCACAAGTTAGAATATCTAGAGAAGGCCAGGCGCAGCGGCTCATGCCTGTAATCCCACCAGTTTGGGAGGTTGAGGCAGGCAGACAACCTGAGATCAGGAGTTCAAGACCAGTCTGGCCAACATGGCGAAACCCTGTCTCTACTAAATATACCAAAATTACCTGGGCGTGGTAGCAGGCACCTGTAATCCCAGCTACTCAGGAGGCTGAGGCAGGAGAATCACTTGAACCTGGGAGGCGAAGGTTGCAGTGAGCCAAGATCACTCCACTGCACTCCAGCTTGTGCAACAGAGTTAGACTCTGTCAAAAAAAAAAAAAAAAAAAAAAGGAAAAGAAAAAGAAAATATGGAGAGAATAAATAAATTCTTGGAAACACACAATCACTCAAGATCGAATCAGAAAGATATTGAAACCTTTTAATAAGCTAATTTTAAGATATGAAATTGAATCGGTAATAAGAAACCTACCAACCTATAAAAGACCTGGACCAGATAGATTCATAGTCTAATTCTACCATACATAAAAGAACTGGTTCTGAACCTACTGAGACTATTTCAAATACTCAAAGAGGAGGGACTCCATCCTAATAAATTCTATGAAGCCAGCATCAGCCTAATACCAAAATCTGGCAGAGATATGACCAAAAACAAAACAAAACAAAAACCAAAAAAAAAAACAAAAAAAAAACCTTTAGACTAATATCCTTAATGAATATACCTGCAAAACTTCTCAACAAAATTCTACCAAATTGCTTCCAGCAACACATTTAACAGTTAATTCAGTCCCACCAACACTGTTGCAAATTAGTTCAACCATTGTGGAGGAGAGTGTGGCAATTCCTCAAGGATCTAGAAATAGAAATACCACTTGACTCAGCAATGCCATTACTGGGTATATACCCAAAGGATTATAAAACATTCTGCTATAAAGACACATGCACACATATGTTTATTGCAGCAATCCGTTACAATAGCAAAGACGTGAAACCAACCCAAATGCTTATCAATAATAGACTGGATAAGGAAAACGTGGCACATATACACCATAGAATGCTATGCAGCCATAAAACAGGATGAGTTTATGTCCTTTGCAGGGACATGGATGAATCTGGAAACCATCATTCTCAGCAAACTGACACAAGAACAGAAAATCAAACACTGCATGTTCTCACTCATAAATGGGTGTTGAGCCATGAGAAACACATGGACACAAGGAGGGGAACATCACACACTGGGGTCTATTGGGGGCTGGGGGCTAGGGAAGGGATAACAGGGTGTCGGGGGATTGGGGAGGGATAACATTTGGAGAAATACCTGATGTAGATGATGGAGGGATGGATGCAGCAAACCACCAAGGCATGTGTATACCTATGTAACCTGCACATTCTGCATATGTACCCCAGAACTTAAAGTATAATTTTAAAAAAAGTTAATTCACCGTGATAAAGTAGGCATTATTTCTGGGATAGAAGGTTGGTTCAACATATGCAAATCAACAAATGTGATTCACTACATAAAGAAAATTAAAAACAAAAAAATTTATTGCAATAGACTCAAAAAAAAGGTTTCAACAAAATTCAACATCCCTTCATGATAAAAACCCTCAACAGACTAGGCATCAAAGGTACATACCTCAAAATAATAAAAACCATCTATGAAAAACTGACGGTCAACATTGTAGTGAATGGACAAAAGCTGGAATCATTCACCTTGAGAGCTGGAACAATGGAAGGATACCCACTCTTACCACTCCTATACAGCATAATACTGAAAGTGCTAGCCAGATCAAGAAAGGCAAGAAAAAGAAATATGTGTGTTCATATAGGAAAAGAAGTCAGACTCTCTCTCTTCACTGAAAATGTGATTCTATACTTAGAAAATTCCACCAAAAGTCTACTGGAACTGATTAATGGTTTTATTAATGTTTTGTGTTTGTCTGATTAGATTTCTATCATTTTGTGCTACGCTATGATAGAAGAGTAATTCAGCTTTTTTTTTTTTTTTTGGTAATAATCTGTGTTGAGGACTGAGACATTAATTTTTGGTAATTACTAGTGTTCTTGTCAATGGTCTTAGAGATAACTAGTTGACAAAGAAATATAAGAAATAAAAAAAGAAATATAAAAAATAAATATTTAACAATAACCAGTAAAATATTTGTTGAGATATAATTTAAATAGTAGATCCTGTGACATATTATAGTTACTCTTAGTAAATTAAGAAATAAAAATTACGTAACAAAAAAGAAATATTTTATTTTTTTTGCTCTGACATTTACTTTGTCTTAATATAGCCCCTCATGCTTACCACTGAATAGTGTTACTATGGTATATCTTTTGCTTTTTGCTTACCTATGTTACTATGGTTATGAGTTTCTTGTTGGTAGTATATAGTAGTATTTTTTTAATCCATTTTGACAAGTTCTGTCTTTTAATTGATGTTTTTAGATTATTTATGCCTGAAACAATTATGGCATGAATATAGATTATCATTTTATTGTTTTTATTCTTTTTTCTTCTACTTTAATTTATATATTGTGATTTTAAATATATATTTTTGTATAGTTTTTAGTTGTTACTGTAGGGTTTATAAGATATAAAAACTCTCCATAAGCTATTTAAAAATCAATTTTTTGTACTTAGGTTAGACTATAAAACTGTTACCATCATAGGCATGTATTTACCTTATCCCCTAATACTATAGGTGTCATATGTATTGTATGTACATATTTTAAAAACACCATCAGACAGTGTTTCAACTTTTGTTTCAAATGTTAAACATGTATTGAAGATTTCAAGAGGAAAAGGATAGTCTATTTTATTTACATAGTTTATTTACTATTTGCCTCATTTCCCTTCATTCCTAATTTTCCATGTTTTCTTCTGGTATCATTTCCTTCTATATTAGGGATATTCTTTATCAATTCTTTTAGATCAGGTCTATTGGCTATAATTTTCTTTCTCTTTCATCTGAGAAAGTTGTTAATTTACTTTTACTCCTTAAGAAAATTTTCAATGAATGCAGAATTCTGAGTTGATAGATATTTTCATTTACCACTTTCAAAATATGATACTTCATTTTGCCCTCCAATTTTTTGTGTGTCTAAGAAGGGCATTCATTATTGTCAATATGGCAAAAATGAAGGCCCATATTGTCAATTCAGCTTTCTTTATATTTAATTATTTTACATTAATTAATTTTAAGTTGCCAAATTAAAACTATCTGTATCATGTACAACATAGTACTTTGAAATATGGATACATTGAAGAATGGCTACATCAAGCTAATTAACATATATTTGACATTACATTGTTTTTTGGTGAAAACACTCTAAATCTACCTTTAACAATTTTCAAGAATATAATGTATTGTTATTGACAATAGTCACTATGTTGTGCAGTACATATCTGGACCTTATTCCTCCTGTCTGACTGAATTTTTGAATACTTAGACCAATATCTTCCCAATTCCATGCCACCCCTATCCTCAGGTGACCATGATTCTACTCTCTCCTTTTACATGTTAAACATTTTTAGGTCTAACATAGAAGTGCAATCATGTGATATTTGTTTTTTAGTGCCTGGCTTTTTTCACCTAATATAATATTTTCCAGGTTTATCCACTTTTTTGCAAATGACAATATTTCCTTCCTTTTTACAGCTGAATTTGGAATACATGCTATTTTGAATATATGTCATATTTCCTTTATCCATTCATCCACCGATGTACACTTGTGTTAATTCCATATCTTGACTATTGTGAATAATGCTGCAATGAACAGGGTGGGTAAAGATATCTATTCAACATTTTATTTTATTTTATTATTTTATTTTATTTTATTTTGAGTCAGGGTCTCACTCTGTCTCCCAGGCTGGAGCACAATGGCACAATCACTGCTCACTGCAGCCTTGACCTCTTAGGATCAGTCGATCCTCCTGTCTCAGCCTCCTGAGTAGCTGGTACTAGAGGCAAGCACCACCACACCCAGCTAATTTATGTATTTTATTTTTATTTTTATTTTGATGTGAATGGGGATTTGCCATTTTGCCCAGGCTGATCTTGAACTCCTAAGCTCAAGAGATCTGCCTGCCTTGGCCTCTCAAACTGCTGGGATTATACTAATTTTATTTTCTTTGGATATATGCCTGGTAGTGGAATTGCTGAATAATATGGCAATGACATTTTTTTTTTTAGGAACTGTGATACCATTTTCCAGGACAGCTGTATTAGTTTACAATACCACCACCAGTGTACAATGTTCCATTTCTCCACATCCTCACCAACATTTATCTTTCATCATATCCATTTTAATTGGTATGAGGTGATATCTCATAGTGGTTTTAGTTTGCTTTTCTCTGATGATTAATAATGCTGAGCATTGTTTTTATTTAATTGACCATTTGTATATATTCCTTTGAAGCATATCTATCCAAATTTTATGTCTGTTTTTAAATCAGCTATTTGTTTTCTTGCTATTGAATTGAGTTCCTTAAAGATTTTAGATATTAACTTCTTATCAAATTTATGGTTATAAAATGTTTTGTCCCATTCTGTAAGCTATCTTTTTACTCTGTGGGTTCTTTCCTTGACTGAGAAGAAATTTTTTAGTTTGATATAATTCCATTTGTCCATTTTTGCTTTTAGTTCCTGTGCTTTTGAGTTTATATATATATACAAGTATAAATAATTGCCCAAACCAGTGTCATGGAACATTTGCACTATGTTTTCTTCAAGTAGTTTTATAGTTTCAGGCTTACATTAATGTCTTTCATATATTTTCAGTTGATTTTTGTATCTTATATGAGACATAAGTCTATTTCATTCTCCTGTATGTGAATATTCAGCAGTCCGAACATAAATTATTGAAGAGACTGTCTTTTCCCAAATATGTGTCTTTTTCACCTTTGTTGAAGATCAATTGGTCATAAATATGTGGATTTATTTCTTGGCTCTCAATTCTGTTTCTTGAGTCTGTGTGTCTGTTTTTATGCCAGTATCACACTGTTTTATTTGCTATACCTTTATAATATATTTTGAGTTTAGGATTTGTGGAGCCTCCAGCTTTTGCTTTTGCTATTTACGGCCTTTTTTGGTCCAACACAGATTTTATAATTTTTTTTTATTTCTGTGATAAATTTCATTGGAATTTTGATATAAAGATTGCATTAAATCTGTAGATCACTTTGGGTAATTTGGAGATTTTAATAGTATTAATTCTTCCAATCTGTGAGAAAAAGT
Source organism: Cacajao melanocephalus (assembly GCA_963573385.1). Classification (NCBI taxonomy): domain Eukaryota; kingdom Metazoa; phylum Chordata; class Mammalia; order Primates; family Pitheciidae; genus Cacajao; species Cacajao melanocephalus. The sequence goes on from CAUYLG010032959.1 coordinate 22,285, forward strand.
TATCTTTCCATTTATTTGTAATTTCTTCTATTTGCTTCAATAATGTTTTATAGATTTCAGTGTACAGGTCTTTCACATGTTTGGTTAAAGTTATTCCCAAGTAATTTTTTGGTAGTCATGTAAATGATATTATTTTCTTCATTTTTTTTTGCTTTTTTTTGTTTACAGATAGTGTGTTGTTAGTATATACAGAACCACTACTGATTTTTGTATGTTGATTTTTGTATCTTGGAACTTTACTGAATTTGTTTATCAGTTCTAACAGGTTTTATTGGAGTCAAGTTTTCCTTATATAATATTATGTTTATAAACAGGAACAATGTAATTTTGTTCTTTCCATTTTGGCTGTTTTTTTGTTTGTTTGTTTTAATCCCTCTTCCCAGTTGCCCTAGGTAGAATTCCAGTACCATGTAAGTAGAAGTAGTGAATGTGAGCATCCTTGTCTTTTTCTGGATTTCAGAGCAAAAGCTTTCAACTTTCACATTAAGAGTATGGTGTTAGCTGTCAGTTTTTCACATGTGGCCTTTATTGTGTTGAGGTACATTCCTTCTATACCCAACTTTTTTAGAGTTTTTAATTATGAAAGGATGTAGAATTATGTTAGATGCTTTTTCTATATCTGCTGAGATGGTCATATAATTTCTAGCCTTTATTCTGTTAATGTGGTGTATCATATTTACACATTTGCATTGTTGGATCATTCTTGCATCTCTGGGATAAATCTTACTAGATAAGAGTAGAATGGTCAGTGATACTTTTAATATACTTTTGATTTCAGTTTGTTAGGATTTTGTTGAGGATTTTTACATGTATGTTCGTCTGGGACATTGGTTTCTAATTTAGTTTTTGGTAGTATTCTTGCCAGTTTTTGGTGTGAGGGTAATTCTGGCCTTGTAAATGAATTTGGAAGTGTTCTCTCCTCTTCAGTTTTTGGAAAAGTTTGATACGGATTGGTATTAGACCTGTAAATGTTTGGTAGAATTCAGCAGTAAAACCATCAGGCCCTGGGCTTTTATTTGATCGGATACATTTTATTATTAATTCAATCTTTTTACTCCATATTGTTCTCAGATTTTCTATTTCTTTGTGATTCAATTTTGGTAGGTTATATATTTTGAGGAATTCATCCATTTCTTCTAAGTTATTTAATGTTATATGATTTTTCATACCAGTTCTGATCCTTTATAAATCTGTACTGTCAGTTGCAATGTCTACTCTTTCATTTCTAGTTTTACTATTTGGATCATTTGTCTTTTTTCTAAGTTAGTCTAAAGCTTTTTTTTTTTTTTTTTTTTTTTTTTGAGGTGGAGTTTTGCTCTTTTGCCCAGGCTTGACTTCAGTGGCATAATCTTGGCTCACTGCAACCTCCCCCTCCCAGGTTCAAGTGATTCTCCTCCCTCAGCCTCCTGAGTAGCTGGGATTACAGGCGCTCTCCACCACGCTTGGCTAATTTTTGTATTTTTAATAGAGATGGGTTTTCACCATGTTGGTCAACCTGGTTTTGAACTCCTGAGCTTGTGATCCACAACCTCAGCCTCCCAAAGCACTAGGATAACAGGTGTGAGCCACTGCACCCGGGCAGCTTTGTTGATTTTATTTATCTTTCCAACAACTAGCTATTAGTTCTATCGATCTTTTCTATATTGTTATTTTTTTTTAGTCTCCATGTTACTAAATTCTGCTTTAATTATCATTTTTAATCATTTTTTCTCCCAAATAGTTTGAACACTTTCCATTGCTCTTTGTCAAGTGTCTATTGCCTGTTTCCATGGCCATCTCCATTCTTCTATTGAAACCATCCAATGAGACTTTTACTTTAGTTATTGAATAGTTTAATCCTACCATTTATATTTGCTTCTTCTCTAATCTGTTTCTTTGCTGAATGATATGGTTTGGCTGTGTCCTCACCCAAATCTTATCTTGAACTATAGCTCCCACAATCTCCATGTGTTGTGGGAGGAACCCTGTGGGAGGTAATTGAATCACGAGGGTGGGTTTTTCTCATGCTGTTCTCATGATAATGAATAAGTCTCACAAGAGTTGATGGTTTTATAAAGGGTAATTCCTTGTACATGCTCTCTTGCCTGCCACCATGTAAGACATGCCTTTGCCTTCCACCATGATTGTGAGGCCTCCCCAGCCATGTGGAACTGTGAGTCCATTAAACCTCTTTTTCTTTAAAAATTACCTAGTCTCAAGTTTTTCTTCATAGCAGTTTGAAAATGGGCTAATACACTGACCCATTTATTAATTTTGCATTTAAAACAGAATGTTCACAATCATTTATTTGAGCATTTTAATACTCACTTTAAAGTCTTTATTGAATAACTTATCTGGGTGACACTTTGGTGTTAGTTCATTTGTGTGTGTGTTTCTTTGTATGCCAAGTGACTGTATATTGTAAACTGGTTATATTCAGTAATGTATTTTAATACTCTGGGCCTTGTCTAAGTCCTGTGCATAACATTACATAACTTTAAGCAGGCAATCAGTCTGGTTGACTTATCAGCCAAAATTTTGATTAAAATGCTACCTGAAATATAAGAGCTCAATTTAAATTAGTAATCACTGTATATTTATTCTGTTTTGATAGAAGCAATATAATACTGTGAAGATGATTTCTCAATTTATTAGAGCTTTTTATTTTTTATTAAAAATATGCAGTATTTTTTAAAATTTGGATTTATTTTGCTTATCTCCAAACAAAAAAAAACTGTTATTGAATTTGAATGCTTATGTTAATTCAAACTACGTACTAATTTATCAAATGTTTTAAGTCTAAAACTTTTTACTAGACTCTCTTGAGTTATGTAGATAAACAATCATACCAACAAAAAAGAGGAAGTTGTATCTCTATTAAAGAAACTATGAGATTTTTTACTTTATAATTTCCTAAAATCTCCAAGACAGTGGAGATTATGAATTATTTCTTTCTCTTTAAATGCAAATTATTTTAGTCATTTGGTATGTAGGATAATGAGTTATTTTTGATAGTTTTCTAAAAAATTTCAGTTGTTTGGTTGTATTATATTCTAAGTATTACTGCAGTATTTATTTGAACTTTTGATTATATTATGTATATTTTTAATATCTACAGATATGAATAAAACTCTTTTAATATTTTTGTAAAATATATCATGTCAAGTAATTTTTAAACACGGAATTTGTATTTCTTTCATGAAAAAACAGTTTATTTAGAATTTTTATCATTGTATTCAAAACTAAGATACTTTTTTTTATTTTTCTATTCTCTTTCAGATACAAATGTTATGTTGACTTCCTAAAACAAATTTAGGAGTTGTATTTCTGTGGTATGAAATAATTTAAATATAATTGACATCATTTTTTAATTTTATTATACTTTAAGTTCTGGGGTACACGTGCAGAACATGCATGTTTGCTACATAGGTATACACAGGCCATGGTTGTCTGCTGTACCCATCAACCTATCATCTGCATTAGGTATTTCTCCTAATGCTATCCATCCCTTATTCCCCCACCCGCTGAGAGAACCCTGTGTGTGATATTCCCCCACTGTGTCCATGTGTTCTTATTGTTCAATGTCCACTTATGAGTGAGAAAATGTGGTGTTTGTTTTTCTGTTTTTGTGTTACTTTGCTGAGAATGATGGTTTCCAGCTTCATCCATGTTTCTGCAAAGGATATGGACTCATTCTTTTTTATGCCTGCATAGTATTCCATGGTGTATATGTGCCACATTTTCTTTATCCAGTTTATCATTGATGGGCATTTGGGTTGGTTCCAAGTTATTGCTATTGTGAACAGTGCTGCAATAACATATGTGTGCATGTGTCTTTATAGTAGAATGCTTTATAATCCTTTGGGCATATATGCAGTAATGGGATTGCTGGGTCAAATGCTGTTTATGGTTCCAGATTTTTGAAGAATCACCACACTGTCTTCCACAATGGTTGAACTAATTTACCCTTACATCCACAGTGTAAAAAATATTCCTATTTCTCTACATTCTCTCCAGCATGTGTTGTTCCTTGACTGTTTAGTGATAGCCATTCTAACTGGCGTCGAGATACTATCTCATTGTGGTTTTGATTTGCATTTCTCTAATGACCAGTGATGATGAGCTTTCTTTCATGTGTTTGTTGGCTGCATAAAAGTCTTCTTTTGAGAAATGTCTGTTCATATCCTTTTTCCACTTATTGATGGGGTTGTTTGCTTTTTTTCGTATAAATTTGTTTTAGTTCATTGTAGATTCTGGATATTAGCCCTTTGTCGGATGGATAGATTGCAAATTTTTCTCCCATTCTCTAGGTTGCCTGTTCACTCAGATGATAGTTTATTTTGCCCTGAAGCTCTTTAGTTTAATTAGATCCCATTTGTCAATTCTGGCTTTTGTTGCCATTGCTTTTAGTGTTTTCATCTTGAAGTCTTTGTCCATGCCTGTGTCCTGAATGATATTGCCTAGGTTTTCTTCTAGGGCTTTTATGGATTTAGTTCTTATGTTTAAGTCTTTAATCTATCTTCAGTTAATTTTTGTATAAGGTATAAGGAAGGGATCCAGTTTCTGTTTTCTGCATATGGGTAACCATTTTTCCCAGCACTATTTATTAAATAGGGAATCCTTTACCAATTGCTGGTTTTTGTCTGATGTGTCAAAGATCAGATGGTTGTAGATGTGTGGTGTTATTTCTGAGGCCTCTGTTCTATTCCATTGGTCTATATATCTGTTTTGGTATCAGTACCATGCTGTTTTGGTTACTGTAGCCTTGTAGTATAGTTTGAAGTCAGGTAGCATGATGCCTCCAGCTTTGTTCTTTTTGCTTAGGATTGTTCTGGCTATGTGGGCTCTTTTTTGGTTCCATATGACATTTAAGGTGGTTTTTCCAGTTCTGTGAAGAAGGTCAATGGTAGTTTGATGGGAATAGCATTGAATCTATAAATTACTTTGGGCAGTATGGCCATTTTTACCATATTGATTCTTCCTAACCATGAGCATGGAATGTTTTTCCATCTGTTTGT
>CAUYLG010032960.1:0-85575 GCA_963573385.1 Cacajao melanocephalus
ATGATAAAGTTATTTCTTTCTGTTTCTTAGTTTTCCTTCTAACAGTTAGGCCCCTCTGCTGCAGGATTGCTGGAGTTCCACTCCAGACCCTGCTTGCCTGGGGATCACTCATGGGGGCTGCAGAACAGTAAGGATTGCTGCTGGTTTCTTCTTCTGTTATCTTCATCCCAGAAGGGTACCCACCAGATGTTGGCCTGAGCTCTCCTTTATGAGGTGTCTCTTTGGGTATATGGGGGTCTGGGAGCAGCTTGAGGAGACAGTCTGTCACTTACAGGAGCTCAAGTGCTCCCAGCACAGCTGCAGTAGAACTCATAACTGCCTCTTTTCCCAGGTGCTCTGTCCTAGGAAGGTCAGGCTTTATTTATAAGTTCCTGACGTGCTGCTGCCTTTTTTCACAGATGCCCTGCTCCAAACAGAGATAGTCTAGTCACAGTCTGCCAGCAGAGGCATTGCTGAGCTGCCATGGGCTCTGTCCAGCTGCTGTGTGAACTACCTTGAGGCAGTTAGAACTGACTTGATATTGGCAGACTGTCTCTGTAGTGGCTGACGCCCTTCCCCCCACCAAGCTGAACCATCCTAGGTCCAGCTATGCTTGCTGCAAAACTCTCATCCAGAGCGTTTCAGATTGCATGTTTTGTGGTGGTGGTACCCGCCAAGCCAGATCATCTGGCTCCCTGTCTCAGCCCCCTCCCTTTCAGTTGAATGGGTGGCTCTGTCCCCCAGGGTGTTCCAGGCACCAGTTGAAATGGCTGTCCCGATTTGTGTGAGTTTCTGTGCACCAACCTGCGGCACCGGCTGAAGCAGCCATGCTGGAAACTCGTGGAGCTTTTTGGTCCAGGAATTTCCTGGTCTGTGGCAGTGAAAACTCGTTTGGAAATGCGGTGATCACTCACCTTCTATGTTGTTCTTTCTGGGAACTGCACTCCGGAGCTGTTCCTATTCAGCCATCTTGGATCCTCCTCTCAATTTTTTTATTTTTTGAGGAGATGAGGGTCTTGCCATGTTGCCCAGTCTGGTCTTGGACTCCTGGGCTCAAGCAATCCTCCCACCTTGGCCTCCCAAAGTGCTGGGATTACAAATGTGAGTCACCACATCCAGCCTAGATAATCTTGAGGCAAATGCTTAGGTCCTACAAACATGATTGTTCCATGTTATATTTCTGTGTCAGTGTTTGGTGGGACCAATGAATTAGCTGATTTTCCATTTTTTCTTGTGTATTTTAGAATTTTTTAAAATAATTGGCACATATTACTCTTAAGTGAAAAAGATAAAATCTCAAGGAAAGGGTGGTGCAATGGCTCATGCCTGTAATCCTAACACTTTGGGAGGTGGAGCAGGGCATATCACTTGAGATCAGGAGTTCGAGATCAGCCTGGCCAATGTGGCTAAACCCTATCTCTAATAAAAATACAAAAATTAACTAGGCATGGTGGCACACACCTGTAATCCCAGCTACTTGGGAAGGTGAGGCAGGAAAATCTCTTGTACCCAGGAGGCAGAGGGTGCAGTGAGCCAGGATAGCACCACAGCACTCCAGCCAGGGCAACAGAATAAGACTCTGTTGTGACAATAACAACAACAACAACAACAAACCCAATAAACCTCAAGGAAAATAAAGAGTACACTCCTGGCAAGAAGCATTTTCTAAAGCTATTCTTGAAGAGTAGTCTATATCAGGAAAATCTAATTTCCTCATGAAAGCAAAATCTTTTTGTAACTCAGTATTTCACAGAAAACAAAATCTCATATATGTGTGTGTGTGTGTATATATATATATTTGGTTAAGTAAGGAAAATATACTAAAAAAAAACCCCTCAGATTCTTTAGTAAAGAGTAAATTCAGTACTTTCTCAGAATTTACATTTTGTTAAGAGTAGCAACTAGGTTTATTTAAACTCAATTTAGTTAGTTTAAATAAACTCAATAGTAAGTGTGCAGGGCCTTGCAGCCCGCATCCCTGCTGCTGTGCCTATAGCCTCCAGGCCCACCATGAAGGTCAGCTGTGGCTGGGGTGGGCGGTTGCAGTACCTGCCAACAGCTTTCTGCCTCAAGCACCTACATCTTTGCCTCAGGGTCTTCTCTGGATACTTGGAGAAATGCTTGGCCTGAGTATAGGACAAGCCAGAAATGATTTGTGTTAATCCTCTCAGGATCAACTTTCAAACAAGGAAGGCAGAATTGAGGGATTTATGCCCCAGCTTCCTCATCTCAGAAAGACAATCTGAGGCATGTCCTCCATGGTTTCTCAGCGGGTCCTCAGCAGGACTGGGCCCATTTGCCCATAGCGGAAGCCTGCTCATTATTAATGTACCCTTTTCAACTTGCCTTCCTTTACTATGTCCCTTTCTCACTCCTCACTTCCCAAACAAACTACTGACATCCAAATTCTGTGTCACAGCCTGCTTTCTGACAGGGGAATACAATCTAAGGTTGCATGGTAGATGCGAGATAGCTTCTTGAAACAAAGACGTTTTTTGCCTTTACTCTGGAATTCCTGATACTTAACACGTCCCTGGCACATATCAAAATGAGATATTTTCGTAGGCCTCAGTTAGATCTGAATACAAGAGTGAAGACAGTCAAGTGTTCTACAGAATGATGTATACTGGATTAATTTCTTTAAGAGACACAATGAAAGTGCTATGGTAAATAGTCACGAATTATAAATTAGGAGACCAGCAAAGGCTTTAAGGAGGAGGTAGTAGCAAATGAGGTGTTCGAAGGAGGCACAAGATTTTGTCAAGTGGAGAAGGAGGATTAAAGTGACATTCCAGGCAAACGAAAGAGCAACATCCAAGTCTCAGAAGTGTTAGGGTACATGGACAACTGAAAGAAAATAACAGTGCTCCTGGGCTGAACCTCGGAGTATGCGGAATAAGGGTAGAAAGCAAAATGAACCTAAGTTAGTCCATGGCAGCCTGCACATTCGAGGAAGCCCTAAATAGACGGGAGAGAATGTTTCAGAACTGCACATATAGAGCTATTTTTTTGTTGCGACTTCCAAAATAAAAGCCTCGCCCACACATTGACGGGCTAACATTAATTTGAAAGTCTGACTCACTAATAGAGCATTTTTCCTGAAACTCAAGACATTTAGAATTTGGTTATATTTTTCTTTGTTTCTTAAAGAGGACAAGAAAAAGAGAAAAGAGCTTCTCTTCTCTCCTGGGATTTCAACAGATGTTTGTATCTTACATTGTCTAATTTATTAGAATTCATTTCTTTAAGCTTTCCACTTCGAAGCTGTCACTTTTCATGAAAGGGATCATGATGTGCTCATTCTCCTTATATAAATCAGTTTGTGAACAGAAAAATTTGGGAGACCAATGCAATGATCATGATGGGTGGGATTAGCACTGGTCTGGACACCAGGAAACCTGGGCTCTAACTCCGGATCTTCCTCACCCTGGCTTTTTGGCCTTGGGGGAATCGTTAAAACTTTCACTGTCTGTTCAGTGAGGTGTTGGACCGGACGATCTCTAAGATTTCTACTAGGGCCAACCTCTTCCACTTGACAAAATATTGTACCACTGTGGAGGACATGCCTCAGATTGTCCTAAGATGATTAAATCAAGGTCAGAGGAGACAACTGAATCTCTTAATGAACGCCACTAAAAAAAGGTTATTTGAAAATCAATGACATTATAACTTTTTGAGAAAAGATAATGCAAACATCGTCTTCAGTAGTTCCTTTAGAAGATCTATTTTTTTTGGATGTTTTTAATGTAAGCTCCATCAATTAAAATAGGCATATTAGTGCTCATATAAAATAGTAATTTTCTAAAACGCATCTGATGGCACCAGGCCTTGGGGTATATTTCATTAGTTGCTGGAAAGATGATAGCATTTCATTCAGAAATTAATCACAATGAAAGAACTGGATTCTGAATGTATTTCCCACTGAAATGTAGACATTATTGACAGATGATAGTCTGTTTTTAGGTATAGCATTCTTTAAGATATTATTGTAGCACAAAATGAGGTTCAAAAAATCTTATCTCCTTATACTCTGAATAAAGTAGCCAGAGAAGCAGTCATCATAATTTACTTATACTTCATCATGCACCTTCTAAATCAAGTTGTTTTTTCATATTGGAACATGCTTCATCTTATTCTGTGATTTTTTTCCACACATGATACTGATGGGAAAGTCTTAACTTACAGAGAAATAAATATGAGAACAATACCTGTTTAAGCAGCTAGTGCAGGGGCAGGTGAGAGCGTCTCGGGGGATGTTCTTTTGCCTGAGGGTCCCTCTCATGTGAGAGCGCTGAACATAGCAGCATCTTCTATGAACTTTAAAATTTTGCAATCTCAGATAGAGTACCAGTATTACCCAGGGAATCTGAAAAGAAAAACCACTGTGCTCAATAAACATATTTTTTAAAAGCCATATTGGATTTGAGAAATTTCTAGCTTGATTATTTACTTTTTAGTAAATAACAGTAATTCTCTTGAACTCAAACAGTTCAAGAGAATACAAAACAAACTATACTTTGAACTTAATAGTACAATGACAAAATAACTATTTTATTTTCAAAACATTTGAAAATATGTCCAGTGCACTTGTTAAGACAAAATTCTAGATCCACAAATGTTAAGATCACAAAAATGGTTTTGGTGAGAAGTGAGGAGACCAGGCAGGAAAGGTAAAGAAGGAGAATGAGCATTCACAGTATACTTTCCTGCCAGCTAGCCTGCTGTACACTTTCTTTATGCTAATTTATATAATCTTCACCAACAACTCTATAAGGTAGGTGTTATCTTTATTTTACAGTGGATAGAACTGAGGTTCATTAAAGTTAATTAACTTGCTCATCATAGTGTGCTTGTTAATGTCAGAGACCTCATTTGCTTTCAAGAACTGTGCTTTTTAACACCATGCTGTGTTCTGTTCCAGATGATGCATCGCTGCAGGAATTGAAAGCACACACTGTACATTTATGTTTCAAGAATCAAATCACTATCATTTGTTTTTAACATAAGCATAGCAAAAGTCCCATAGTACAAGTTTATCATTGTGAAACTACTGCAGATTTTGGTATCACAGGGTACACCTGGCGGGCTGGTGGAACCTCAGTTTAGTCTGACTGAGAGTTTGTTACACTTGATGGGAGCAAAGAGGACTGAATCATCAGAGGCTGGTGACTGGCCACCAGGAATCACTTGAGCCAGTGGCTTATTGGCAAAGTCGGAATGGGGTGAAGTGAGTAAGGCCTTTGCTCCAAGCGTAAAATTTAAGGGGGCACCCAAAACTCAGTAATTAAAATAAAATATTTTAATGCAATTTCTTAAAAAATTCAAATCAGCAAATTACTTGCTTTTGTAAATAATCCCAGGGCTCTGAGTTCTAAGCCACTTCAAATAGTGAATTTCTTTATCTCTCAGAGGTCTAAGGAAGAAGAAAGATCTCACTGGGTAAAATCAGAATGATTTTTACTGGATTCAGGCACTCTGTTTTGGGGGCATAGGAACAATATTTTATCTGGTCCTATGCTAGCAGGAGTCTCCTACTTTCTTAGAGTAGGAGCTAGATTTGGGGTGACTAAGTGTCTTGATTTTCCCAGACCATGCAGGTTTTAGCGCTGAAAGGACTGCTCCCCCCAAAACCCTCAGTCCTGGAAAGACTGCAATGATTGGTCATCCTAGCAGAGGGAATGTGCTTAGAGTCATACTATTAAAAAAAACAAAAGAGAGTCTATGTGGATATTCTGTTTCGGGCCAGCTCTTAGAGTTTAACATAGGTAGAAGAAGAAGAAGACTATTTGCATATATATTTGACTGTTGAAATTAGAGTCCTGCCAACCAGGCTGAGGTTACAGGTGATGTAATTTATGTGTTCCCAGGCTACAGCAGCCTGGGAAAGGGGCATGGGGACTCATAGTCTTGATGATTTCTCTGGATGATGTCACTACCTGCTTTCTTGGGCTTCCCAACTCCTTTAAATCCTGTTCTACTTATTCCTTGAGTCCCTGGGGGGTCTTGCACCTGCCATATTGAGCAAGCCCCCTTACCTTCCAGTGTTTGACACAGACATTGATGACCATCACTGTGACTGATTGAGGGTTTGGGATTTACAAAGCATCCAGAGCAGTCAATTGTCATCACTTCCTTTAGGGGTGTGCTCTGCTGTATTCAGTCAAATCCACCAAAATAAGATTCATTTCCCAAGTCTTTTTTTTTTTTTCAATGAGTTCCCTGCACATTCACTCCACTCCTGACCCAATTTAGATCCCAACAAAAGTCTAATGAACTGCTCCCTCCAAACAGAGGCAAAATTACCGTAATTATGGAGAAATTGAAGTTTCAGGGGACTGTGAGTGAATTTGCATGAATCTTGTATTTTTTTTTTTTTTAAAAAAAGAAGACCCCTGGAGCCATGCTGTAGACTGAATTGCATCCCCCTTCCAATTCATATATTGAAGCTCTAACCCCTAATGTGTTTGGAGATAGGGCTATTAGGAGATAATTAAGGTTAAGTGAGGTCATAGGATGAGGTCCTAATCTGATTGAACTGATGATTTTATACCAAGAGAAAGGAGATTCCCATGTCTTCCTTCCCTGCTTTCCCTCTCTCTTTCCCCTCTCCTCCCTCTTCCCGTCTTTCTCTCTCCATGTGATAACATAGTCAGAAGGCAGCCTTCTGTAAGCTAGGAAGAGAGCCCTCTCCTGAGACCAATCATGGTGGCATCTTGCTCTCAGATGTATAGCTTCTGAGGCTGTAAGAAAAATAAATGTGTGTGGTTTAAACCACTCAGTCTATGGTATTTTATTATGGCAGCCTTAGCAAACTAAGACAATTCATTTTGTCCATGAACCTGTTATTTGACCAGTAGGAATGCAAATTGAAATCCTCATCTCTGCCTTTATTAACTTTATGTTACAGTCATAATTTATGGTCCAGAGAGGGAAAATCAACCCAGAAACAGGAATATTTTTTGGCCTGGAGCACTGATAGCAATTTAGTTACTGGGAAGCTATTGTTGTGAACATCAGAGGTGATTACAAGAGTGAAAGCTGGAAGGAGAAACTTCCTTTTCTTTGAGCAACTCAAGTGAAACAGATTTGGGGGCATGGCAGTGGAGGCTATTTCTGAGTGGGAGACAGCATAGCACAGTGGCTAAAAGCATGGACTCTGGATTCAATACCTGCATTCACTATTTATAATCTGTGTAAAAGTGGGCATGTTGCTTAATCTTTCTTTGCATCAGTTCCTTTTCTATAAGATAGTACCTATATCACAGAGTTTCTATAAAGAACAAACTTTATAAAGTGTGTACAGCTTTTAGAACAGTGCTTATTGCATAGAAAATATTCAGAATATATTACCTATTTCATTTATAAGACAACTTCTTTAGTGTTTCTAAACAAATAGCATTCTCATTTGCCCAGCTCTACAAACTCTTGAACTACACCCTGTGCCTGGTATTCATATCCAGTCTATTCCTATGTCCTATCAATGTTATCTTCCAAATATTCAATTAATCCACATTCCTTCATCTCCACTACAGAGGACAAATTTCTCTGGGAAATACAGTACTTTCCCTGTCTTCTAGAGATGGAAGGGTGGCTAAAAGTCTTTACAAAGTACTTAGATTTTTGCCATTTACTGCAATAGTCTAATTCATCTAGCTTTGCCTCCCCCACCCCTACCATTTGTTTTCCACACCTTGAGAAGAGTCCTTAAGGCTCTTCCTGAGCCTCCCCCTACTATTACCTGCTGAGCAGTTGACACATCATAAGTCAGCTCAAGTGTCCCTTCCTGGGGACACTTGTCTTTACTGCAATTCTCTTCCTTTCTCAAATCTTGGTTAAGTTTTCTTTGTTATTTGACAGATTTTTTTTTTCCTTTATAAAAGATTTAGTCCACTCTACTCTTGCTCACTATCATACTTCTAGTGGCTGGGAGAGTGCTTGACTCAGACGATACTCACTATTTGTTGAATGAATGAAATAATAAAGAAATGACCTGTGGGTTAGAGTTTCATCTATTTTGATGTTGAATGTTGTCTATACTATTACTCGACAAATTGTTTTAATTGTCCTTCAGGCCAATATGGCCTGGACAATGTGGGTTGTGAGTGCTGTCATTTAAAAAAATCATATTAAATTATTCACGTGCATTGAAATATTCAAATCTACCTAACAAACTTTATCTGAATGCCTGAATACAAAGAAATATTTCTGAACAGCCTTCTTAGGGCATAAAACTTAGTTGCACTCTTTCTACATTGAGTCTTACATTTATTAGAGGTCTTAATTAAGACTCAGTTTTACTTGCAGTATTCCTAGAACTACAAATATTTGATGCATCTAAAAATTACTGACAACAACGTTTGAAGAGTTCAGAAAATAAAGTTTGCAACTGGAGGTAGTTTTTGCTTCTTATGTACCATTTTTTTTCCTGTGGCTCTGAGAAAAGGAAAAGGTGTAGTTTGTTGAGCAGCACTTAGAAAAACATTTATTGAACAGAAAATCTATTATTTTACCCTGCAAAGCATTTCAAAGCTGATTTTCATACATAAAAATGGAGACTGAAAAGATGATTTTGATCAGATTGTCTCAGCTGGAAATAATAAAGTGAATTTCAAAATTCCAGAACATTTGACTTCCAAGTGTATGCTCCTGGTAAGCCACGCTGCCTCTGCCTTTAGGGTTGGCAAGAGCTTGTCTGCTGCTCTCCTGGCCAGGAGGTAGCCAACACCCTGGAAGTGGGTTGCTTAGGGTATTATAGAAGCTCCGGATTGCTTCCTTCTTTCCGCCTTTCTTCTTTCCTAGAGGAAATGCTGGAGTTGTTTAAGGCGAATTTTCTCTCGCTCGTCTATCGTTTAGCTGTTTCTCCTTCCTGTATGTTTTTTGGTATGTTATTCAGAGTTACATGACATTAATAATACTCAGGAATTAAATGGGGTTAATTCTTCATGCTTTTTAAAGAAGCTCCGCTAGTATTCAAATTCTTTAATATTGAAATCATTTTCTGCATCATTCTACCACAAACCCTAAATAAAAGTTGCATGTGCAGGCACTTCAATCCTTCACACATGAACACTTCCATTTAGTTATTTATTTAATTCCACTCCTGGAATAAGATAGGAATGCATTACAATTTGGGTAAATAATGATTGCATTGTTCTCTTCTCATGTAATTTAGTGGGGATTGGCACATCCTAGAGTAAACTGCAAAGACCGGAATTGGATTGAAGTGTAGTGCAGCTGTTATGTGCCTGTGTACAAACAGCTTCCAAATAACGATCTAAAATAGTCTTCCAACAGTGTTTGGTGATCTTGCCAGCAATTTTTCTCATTGCCCTGGGATGTAATTCAGCTGAGCTAGGATGCATAAACTTAACAGATTGTCTTTTAAAACAGCTTAGTCAAGATTATTTTTAAAATACAGAAAATGGCCTGAAGCTTGGGGTGTGTGTGTGTCTGTGTGTGTGCGTGTGTGTGTGTGTGTACATGCATACTTTTGATACTGATTTTGTAAACTCTGTAATTTTTATTCCACATTGTGTCAGTCCCACACTTCTCCTGGGATCCATCTGACATGGAATCTGTCGATTTTCCACCAGTAATAATTTCATGTAAGATCTTAAATCAGACCTGAATGTTTTTTCATCTTACTGATTATCTTCATATCAGTATTAATCGTTGTGATATACTGACATGTAATTTAGTTGGTTCATGACTGTGCCAATAGCTCTGTCTTTATGTGCAAATAGACATGCCTAAATCCAGTTCATTTTAAAAAGTTTAACTACACTACAAAACAGGTTGAATGATTCTCATTTTGTTTATGGATATGTTAGCTGTGGGAAGTGGAGAGTGACAACATGATATTATTGATCATTATGGATTTAATGACTGATACAGATAATATAAGGTTTCATTAATTTAATAAATGTTAACTAAGAGCTGGTGGGCCCCCATGATTATATAAGGCTCTGGGATTACAGAGTTGAAGATTCTATGCCCCATTGTCAAAGCAGTCAGTTTCTTAAGGAGATACCCATGCAAACAGAGAGTATACAGCATGATACTCTTTTAGCATAAACAGTACCATTGACTTCCAATTAGTTTTAATAATATCTGAAAGAGATATTATCTGTATAGCTTCTATAATAAACGTATGTACAATAAAATAGGGAAATAGGAAAAGGATTATCTAATCTTACCTGCAAGAGTGAGAGAAAGCTTTACAAAGAAGATAATGAGAGCTGGTAATGAAAGGTGTTTGAGGTATTTTGATAAAGGGGACAGAGTCAGAGGAGAACATTCCCATAGAGGGAGTAGTATATATCAAAGGTGCAAACATATAGAACTTGAATCATTCATGGTGCTACAAATGGTTCAGTATTTCAGGGGAGCAAAGTGTGAGCAAGGAAGTGGCAAAAGATAACCCTGAATAAATAGGCCAAAATCAGAGTGAGAAGAACTTTTCATGCCATGCAAATGGGATTAGATTTTTATGCCCTAAAGTAGTTGAGAACTTTTGAGAGTCTTAAACTTCAGAGTATCATAGTCATCTTTTTGCATTAAAAATATCATTCTGACAGTACTATGGAGAATGGACTGAATGAGGACAGTACCAAGGCTTGGGTAATGTGTAAGGAGGCTTTTGCAGTAATCTCAGCAAGAAATGATAAATGCCTGAACAGGGCAGACACAAGGAAATGGAAGGGAGAGAGTTATGCGATGTCTTGAAATGTAGAATTGAACATCTTGGTAATTGATTTGATGTAGGATGTTGGGGCTGGATAGGAAAGAGAGAGAAACCTAAGATATCTTTGAGATTTGTCTTATGCAACTACATGGATGATGGTATATTTTCCTGAGATAATAAATTTACAAGGTAGAAGGTGTGGGGGTATTGAGTTCAATTTTGATAAATGATAACTGCAAGGTTCATGAGTGACTTTCCAGCTGCTATGGAGAATGTGCTAACTGGGCATAGGGCCCTGGAGCTTAGCAGGGACATGAGTATATGTTTATAGATGAGTTTATAGATGGTAGTTACATGTTTGCAGACGAAACTGCCTAGGCAGTGTGGATAAGAAGAAAAGGCAAAGTGTAGAGCCTTGAGGTACACCAACATCCATGGAAGGCACACTAGAGAATCCTATAAATAGAACTGAACAGAGGCCCAGTAGAGAAGTAAGAGGAGGGACAAGGAAGCCTGGTGCCACTGAAACTAATAGTCCTCTTTGTATTGCCGCTTCCCTGAAGAGAAGAGCATATCACATTTTGAAAAGTTTCAGGCATTGCTCAGACATTCCCTGTGATTTCTTCATTTTTTCTGGAATGCCTTCCCTAACCTCTACGTAAACTACTACTCTTCTGTGAAGCCCTCCTGGCTACTGTATCTGTAAGGTACAATAAACAGTTATGACCAAATCACTGGTGGCATTAATCAGAAATTAGCTTTGTAATTATATATGCCCATGTTGTTTAGCCAAACAAGAGACAAAGTGTTTATCATGCCTTGCCTGTGGTAGATGTCTCGGTCCAGTCCATTAGAAGCAGAGCCCGAGAGAGGGACCCAGATGCACATGATTCACTGAGGGAGGAGTGGAGAAGAAGGATGTGATCTTGGGTTGTCGAGTCCTGACCTAGTCCACAGCAGCCACGGAGAATAATTGCACCGTAAAGTTATCCTTGCTTGAAGTAAGGGTGTTCGGTTTTGTACTCCTGAGTCGGCCAAGGGCAAATCTTTGGAGAAGGTCACAGGTGACGGTCACTAGTCTTGCCCTGGCAGCAGATAGGGGAGGGGTCTGATGACCTATACAAGGGCATCAACAGTGTCCACTGAAGCAGGCAGGCATTCGAGGGTTTAGTGATTGCTTTGGATGTCCTGGACCTTGGCTCTTTTGGTATTTAGCTTGGGAGCTATGGTGAAGAAAAATGGTTTCTCTCTTTCTCTCTCTCTCTTCCTCCCCTCTTCACCTCCAATCCTTTTTGTTTAAAATGAAACTTTATTTTTTGTATTTCTTCTATTGGGGAAAATAAAAAGTTTAAAAAAGAAAATAAGTATTGCCCCAAATTCTAGCACCTTAAGATAATTGTTAACATTTCAGCATATTTTCTTCAATTTTATAAAAGCATTTTAGTCAAGATCATTCTGTAAATTAAACAAAAATAGTCATTTTACTTCAAGTGCATAACATGATTCAATCTACATCTAGATACAATTTTATTATGTGATCGAACTATACTTTATTATAACCATTCCCTTAATTTGGGGCTTCTAAGTTTTCCCATATTTTCACTTTTATAAAAAATACTTTCAGTAATGTATTTTGCCATAGAACTGTTCTTCACATTTTAGATTATTTCTTTAGATTAAATTCCTGAAAATGGAATTACTGGGATAAAAGTAATAAGAATTACAAGGTTCTTGGTAGATATTGCAAATTGCTTTTTGTTAAAAATTTTTTTTACAGGATGTGCAATTTAGACTTTCACCAGCAATTGATGAGAATGCCTTTTGCTATACTATGTCAAGGTAGTAGAATGCTCCCTTAAAAAATAATCCCTCAGTTCTTTTCAGTGGAAACAGCCACTGAAATATAGTTCCTGTATCCCCTTCCGGAGATACACTATATGTAATGATTTTTTTTATGTATGAAAGTTTTGTAGTTTTACAAAGATGAAGTCATTACATAGTCAAATTTGCTAATATTTCTCATGATTGTTTTCCTTTGGCCCTCAAGATAGTCCACTTTTGATTTTCCTCTATCTTTTGTCATTGACTCATTAATATGATTATTTTGGTCAAAGAAGAGCCATACTGATCTTGAAAATTGGCGCAAGAAAACTTTGTAGAGTGTGCTTGCTCAGTCCATTTCACTCTTCTCAGGGGAGCCCGTGGGATGACCCACACACAGTGTAAGCCTTGGATTTTCCAAGCAAGGCAGAAAAAATCAGCTTCATCTTGTCTGAGAGAAGGGCTCAGGAACAATGTCTGCCTACTGCTCAGAGATTTGGAAAGTGATGATGATTCTACCCATTGTTGTTAGAGAATACAGCATTTGCCATAAAGGAAGGTTGTGTGTGTGTTTAGGGTCAGAGTGGAGGTGAGGCATAAATCAGAATGAAGCAAACTCGTGATAGAGGCTAGGTTAGAATAGACAACAACATGTTTTTCAGAATTTATTAGGAACGTATGCTTAGGAAAGTATCTAAGCTCTCTCAAATGCCCTCCTTTTGCTAAATTCCACAGCAACATGCTCTTTTATTATATACAAGATTGCATGCATAGGAACCTGCCATACTGGATGGATGTCGTTTTCTCTATGTTCATTCTTCTTAAATCATTTTAAATTTATTTTGACATTTAACTACTTACAAATAGAAGCCTGAACAAGATAATTTAATTCTAGATCTATATGATGTTAGGATTTGGATAAAGTGAACTAAAAAGTTATTACTCAAATGTGCTATAAAACAATATAATAATGTATTCCAGAAGGTATTAGAAAACAATTATAACTGTCCAAAAATCTTGTCCTAAAGATCAGATATTCTGACTTTTTCTTTTTTAAAAAATCTTGGTACAAACAGTTTATGTTTTATTAAATTTCTTCATAAAAATCTAAACCCTTTCTAGTGTAAACCTGGCAACATACTAGATAGCACTATCTGATAAAATAAATCTAAACCAATGAGGCAGAATCTGAACTGAAGAAGAAAATTTGATGTAGGACAGCACAGTTCCTCTTCTGTCTTAAAGAGTAGTGTTGTAAGATT
This sequence comes from Cacajao melanocephalus, assembly GCA_963573385.1. Classification (NCBI taxonomy): domain Eukaryota; kingdom Metazoa; phylum Chordata; class Mammalia; order Primates; family Pitheciidae; genus Cacajao; species Cacajao melanocephalus. The sequence continues at coordinate 13,747 of CAUYLG010032960.1, forward strand.
TCCTTTCTTTTTGGGATGAGAGAAGGGAGTAAGAATGAATGGAAATTGAGGTAATAATATGTCATGATTTCTTGTGATGAATGAAAAGCAGTGACCATCTTTGAGTCTCCGTTTATTTAACTTTAATATGGGGAGATGGGCTCAATTTTTGAATTATATGATCTATAACTTGGGTTCTTCATGTTCTCCCCTTGTGGTGAAATAGGGATAGGGACCCACAGAGTTTTCACTCTTGCTAATGGTTGTTTTCCTTGGGGCAGCTGAATGAAGGACATAAAGGGAAAGAGAGGGTTTTCTTGTGGAATAGCAATTTAGAGAGAGTTTGATGGAGAGCAGGATAAAACCTTGAGAACAAACTATTAGCTACCGGAAATAGCTTTTAACACGAACTTGTGGCTAAGAGGTGCTCCTGCTTTTTAAAGCCAATTATAGTGATAAAAGAGGGAAAGGGATGAAGGTAAATAGTGAAAGGGCCAGATACCAAGTGTGTTATTCTACCAATGAGGTATGATGACACCTGAGAAATGGTCAAGTATTGGTTGAAACAATTCTAGGCAATGGAACAAAAATGGAAGGCTTCTTGGTTTTCAAATATACAGAACAAAGAGGTTTGCCCCTGAAATTTTTGTTAAGATGTTAAGTAGGATGCTATTTTCTGACCTCCTCTTGTGATAATCTCCTGTGACTCACTCATCTGAACGCAAGCACTCTTTTGTTATTCTCAAACATGCCAGGAAAGCTTCCCTTTGGGGCTTTGGACCTGGTTATTTCCTTTCATGAAGTGCTCTTCCCCAGATATTCTTGTGAGAAATTCCCTTACCCTTCAAGTCTTTGCTCAAAAGTCACTTTTCCATTGAGACCTTCCCATTGGATGATGCAGCCAGCCTCCTCCTTTCACCCCAGCTGATGATCCTTTCCCCTAAACCCTTCTCATCCCCTTTACTCTGATGTACTGCTTTTTTTTCATAGCACTTATGATCTTCTAATACATGGCAAATTTCAGTTATTTTCAGTATTTATTATTTATGGTCTCCTGCTTCTTTCCCCCACCCTCCTCCTATTCCCAGATGGAATGCTAAGCTTCAAAATGACAAGGATTTTTTTCTTATGAATGTACCCAAAATAACTAGTACAGTGTCTGACATGTGAAAGGTACATAGGGTACTCAATTTGCATTTGTTACCTGAATAAATGAAGGCTTATGCAATCCACATGAACAAAAAGTACACATCAGCTAAAAAATGCAATAGAGAGATTTTATATATGTCTGCTTTTCCTGTAGCTAGTAGGTACAGAAACAGGAAGCCATATAGACTAAAGGTTTGTTTTGATTACTGGGAGAAAAACTACCTAGAAATGAGTCATTTTACTACCAAGTTCACAGTGTTTTCTGAGATTAATAATATTTTGGTTTTGGGTGATGCTTCAAAGATTTTTTTTTAAGAGTCCTGTGTTATATATTAGCTCATTTTAATCTCTGTTTTACAGTAAGAAAGCCAAAGTTCAGAGAGGCAAAAACTCCTATGCAACAAATGTGACCTCACAGAATGGTACTCAGGCTTTCTGATTCCACAGCTTTCCCATAACACAGAGAAGATAAAAGGACTACGTCATTTAGAGGACAAAAGACTTAAAAAAGGGGTGTGTGTGTGTGTGTGTGTGCGTGTATAAAAAGGATTCAGAGTGTAATATCTGTTCACAGAGACAAAGTGACCTACATTTACTGTTCAGTACTCAAAATATGTTTTAAAACCTTAAAACATCTAAAATATTTTCATACTGTTCATTTATGCCACAAAATTTATACTCTGTAAGGGGGTTTATTATTATTTTCTCTGTTTCTTGTAACCATAACCCATTTGAAAAATTATCAACACTGAACTCTTGTCATTATTTTCCAATAGTTTTCAGCTCTGTAGCCATGAATTTTCGATATTAGACAGCAGTTTTTCCTCTTCGTTAACATGTATTTATCAGATATTTTATTTCTGGGATACACAGCTGTTCACTGTAAAACTATTCTTCTAAATGTCAGCCTTCAATCATTTAGCCATTTCATTTCTATTTTTTCCCCTAGCAGCTGTTCTATTGATTGCCTAGAAATTGTTCGTTCTATGTTTAAAATTATAACAGGAAGTGCAAAATTAAAAGGTTACATGTAAAAAAAGGATGCTGGAGTCATAAGAACACAAGTGCTGTGCTCCAAGAAACTAATATATATCTACACACACACACACACACACACACACACACACATATATTCCACTATAAAACACACACACACTCTCTCTCTCTCTCTCTCTCTAGATATATATATATATATATATATATAACACACTATATATATAACACACACACACATTTGAAATGCATATCTACAGACAGTCATATTGACTTTATTGAAATAAATCAGGAAAAATATCAAGTGTATTAAGTGAATACCACATGCTAGTTACTTTGCTGAAGGCTGACGCACTGTTTCAGGAAGTTGGTATAATACTATTACCCTTATTTTACCGATGAGGAAACTGAAGTTCGGGGAAGCTAAGTAACCTGTTTAAGGTTCCACAGCAAGTATGCTACAGAGATGAAGTTGGAATTAAGTTTTGTCCTGATTTATCTGCCTCTTAATCTCTTTTTTCCTGAACTATTCTAGATATATAAGAACTATACAGAGAAAATGAAAAAGTATGTGTTTATCATCTCGCTTAAGCAGTAGCACGTGGTAGACATAATTGGACCCCTAATTTTATCTCCCAATCCCATTACCTTGCTTTTCCTTCTGAATCCTGAATTTGTATTATCATTCCCATTTGTATTTTTTATAGATGTACTACATATATATATGTCTCAAAGCAATATTTAGTGTTGCCATGTTTTGAAATTTTATATACTGTTGTGAAAATTTACATTTTCACTCAACATTACTTTCATTGCTTTTTTATTTCAGTTTTTTGTTTGAATGTAACGCCATTTTTTGATCCATTTTATGTTTATAGATGTTTAGGTTGTCTCTAACTTTTAGCAATGACTTTACATTTTTGACAAGTTGATGGGTGCAAAACAGTGTTTATTGTTTTGTAATTGGCACTTTCCTGATTATATTGAAGTGGAAATTTTTCGTATATTTATTGGCAATTAATATTACCAGTTCAAGTATTTTGCCCCTTTCTTCTATTGAGTTGTTCATCCTTTTCTTACTAATTTTAGGGAGACTACAGATGATAATCTCTATAGATGTCTTCCAGATGTTGTCCTGAATTTATTTTTCTATTTATAATGTCTTTTGATGTACAGGTATTTTTCATATGTTTAAAGGTTTATTAGTCCATTTTCACACTACTATAAAGAAACTACCTGAGACTGGGTAATTTATAAAGAAAAAGGTTTTATTTATTTTTATTTGTTTATTTCTTTCAGAGACAGGGTTTCACTATGCTGCGCAGGCTGGCTTGAACTTTTGGGTGCAAACGATTCTCCTGCTTTGGCCTCCCAAAGTGCTGGGATTACAGGCACAAGCCACCATGCCCAGCTAAGAAAAAAGTTTCGATTGACTCACAGTTCCACATGGCTGGGGAGGACTCATAAAACTTACAACCATGGCTGAAGGTGAAGGGGAAGCAAGGAATGTCTTACATGGCGGCATCAGAAAGAGAAAGTAATATGGGGGGTGAGTACCAAACACTTTTAAACCACCAGATCTCCTGAGAACTCACTCACTATCACAAGAACAGCATGGGGGAACTGCTCCCATGATCCAATCACCTACCACTAGGTCCCTCTCTCAACACATAGGTATTACAAATTCAAGATGAGAGTTGAGTGGGGACACAGAGCCAAACCATATCAAAAGGAAATTTTTATTTCTTTTTCTGTGAATTGTCTATTGATATCCTTTGCCAATTTGCAAAGGATATCTATTTTTCTATTGGAGCTTTTTGTCTCTTCCTCAACTTTTTTTTTAATTGTAAGGGTTATTAACTATTTTTCTTTTCTTTTCTCTTCTTTTCTCCTTTTCTCTCTCTGTCCTTCCCTCCCTCTCTCCTTCTCTACCTCCCTCCCTCCCTCCTTCCCTTCCTTCCCTTCCCTTCCCACCCTCCTTCCTTCCCTTCTTTCCTTCCCTCCTTCCCTTCCTTCCCTCCTTCCTCCCTCTTTCCTTCCTGCCTTTCTTTCTCCCTCCTTCCTTCCTCCCTTTCTTTCTCCTCTCCTTTTCTTTCCCCTCCCTCCCTCCCTTTCTCCTTCCTTCCTTCTTTCCTTCCTTCCTTCCCTCCTTCCTTCCTTCCCTCCTTCCTTCCTTTATTTCTCTGTTGCCCATGCTGGAGTGCACTGGCATGATCATAGCTCACTGTACCCTTGAACTCCTGAGCTCAAGCAATCCTTGTCTCTGCCTCCCGGGTAGCTAGGACTGCAGACACCATGCCCAGCTAATTATTTTTTCTTTGGCAGACCTGGGGTCTCACTCTGTTGCTTAGGTTGGTCTCAAATGCCTAGGCTCAAGTGATCCCCCCACCTCGGCCTCCCAAAGTGCTGTGATTACAGGCTAGAGCCACCACACCTGTCCTCTTCTTGTACTTTTATAATGTTACTTTTTACGTGTAAATCTTACATCCTTTGAGGATGTATCTTAGTGTGATCCACCCTTACCTTGGCTATTCAGTTTTTCCATCAGAATTTATTTAAAAGTCCATCTTTATCTCACTAATTTCAGATGCCACTGAATTATTATGTACATTTGAATCTATTTCTAGACTTTCCATTTTTTTTCCATTGGTTTGTTTACTTATGTAACATTATACACTATTTTAATGATCAAATCTTTATAATATAATTTAATATATGATAAGGTTAGTTGCTCCTTACTGTCTTTCTTTTTAAACATTTTCCTAGCCACTCCTGATTTAGAACTTTTCTGTATGAACTTTGGTATCAGTTTGGCTACCTCTTTTACAAAATTCTTTTGAAATTTTGAGATTTTGTTGAATTTATGAATTAAGTTAGGTAGAATTAATATCTTAATGATGTGTTTTCCCATCTACAAACATGGAATGACATTTCATTCATTCAAATCTACTTTTATGTCCTTTAAAAGTACTTAAATTTTTGTAAAAATAAATTATGGATTTTAAAAAACTATGTTTCAGGTTATTTTAGGAATAACGGTTTATTCCTAATTGTTTTATCTTTTTTTGCTGTTGTTTTGAATTAGGTCTTTTCTTCTATTTTATCCTTTATCAGGTTATTATTTGTAAAAATGGACTATTGATACATATATATTAATTTGATACCCTATTACCTCACTGAATTTCCTGATTGTTTTTAGTTTATGGTAAATTCTCTCTGAGTTTTCAGATATACAATATACCATCTGCAAATAGTGACAGTTTTACTTTCTCCATTAAAATATTTCTGTGTATAGACCCTTCTTGCTTGGGAAAGGAATAAAATAAAAAATACTTCCATGTATAATTCTTTTTTAATTTTTATCACATTGGCTAATATTTCAAGTATAATATTAAATAGCAGTGATGACAAAACACATTCTTACCTTTTTCCTGAGTTAAGTGCAAATAATGCCAATGTTTTGCTTTTCACTATGATGCTGATTTTTTTCTAATATATATAAATAGGCACATATAAATACATACATATATTTACACATGCATATGTACATGCACATACAGGTTTATACATATAAATACCTATATGTATGCATATGTATACATGTTTATCTACAGATAAGCATATATATATTATATATATGTCTGTGCATATATATGCTGAGATATGTTTGTGTATGTATTTTATAGATGTATCATGCAAAAATTCAGCTGAATGATCTTAATAAGAATTGGTGTTGGATTTTTTGACATCCATGAAGATACATGACATTTCTCCTGAAACCTTTTAATGTAATTCATTATACTCATCAATTTTTCAATATTCAGCCATTGAAATTTTAGAATCTCTTTCTCAGTGCAGTTGTTTTTTTTAAGGTGTTTTTGGGTCATAATTGTTAAACCTTAAGATTTCACCAGGCATAGTGGCTCATGCCTGTATTCCCAGCACTTTAGGAGGCTGAGGTGGGGTGGATCACAAGGTCAGGACTTCAAGACCAGCCTGGTCAAAATAGAGAAACCCCATCTCTACTAAAAATATAAAAACTAGCCAGGCATGGTGGCAGGTGCCTGTAGTCCCAGCTACCTGGGAGGCTGAGGCAGGAAAATCACTTGAACCCAGGAAACGGAGGGTGCAATAAGCAGAGATCATGCCACTGCACTCCAGCCTGGGTGACACAGGGAGGCTGTTTTTTTTGTTTTTTTTTTTTTTAAATTCCTTAAGATTTATGCATTGATATTTATAAGTGATATTGGCCAGAGCCAATAATCTAGTATGTTATTAACTTATTTACCTTTTCCTTGGATTTTCCAAGACTTGTAGCTAATTTGGACTTAAACTCCAAGCCAGGATATGGGCACATTTGGTGAGCAAATGTTATGAGTCCCTTCTCTCATGAGTACCTTTGAATGTGAGCTTTATATACAGGTATGCAAGCCAATGCCTTGTTTCCTATCTCACATATCTTTTAAGACTCAAGTCTCCTAATTACTGAGCTCAATTCAGTGTGTGATGGAACGTTTGCTATAAACAACATGGCATCTGGCTTTCCCCAGGCCAAATGATCTGAAGGAGAGAAACAGTAGCTGAGTTGGAAGCTACAGTGTCTTTGACAACCTAATCTCAGAGATGATTATTTCTACCGCATTCTTTTGGTCACACAGATTAACTCTGGTGTAATATGGGAGAGGATTACACAAAGTTTCAAACACCAGGAAGAGGTGATCATTGGAAGCCATTTTTACATGCTGGCTGCCATAGTACATTCCCAGTTTTAAATTATTTTACTCATATTACATACTGACAGTTCATGATTGCAAAGACATAATGAAATGATATGATAAAATAGATATCTGAAGGTGTCAAAAGATAGCAAAGGAGAAAAAGAAATCTAAATAGAAGGTTTTTACAGACAAACTTAGCTAATCAATGGTGGATTTGTTTGTTTCAGAATAATTTTATACTGGTGAGTTTGTTTCCTTATAATACAACTGATGTAGGAATTTTCTTCTCAGTCACTCTACAAGCTGGGGACTCCTGGCTGGCAATGCCCCACCCAGGCCTCACTCTACCGCACTTGAGTGCCCCAGCTTGCCTGTGTTATAGCTTGTACCTGTGTTCAGCGGTTCCTGAGCTCTTTATACCATGCCCAAGAAGAATGAGGATACACTGGACATTGAAGGGTAAGGAGGGCAGAGAAGAATTTAATTAAGTGATGAAAACAGCTCTCAGAAGAGAGGGAAGCTGGAGAGGGAATGGTAAGGGCAGGTTGTCTGGCCCAAAGTCAAGTTGTCTCTACCCTGAAGTCAGGTTGTCTCTCCCTTTACCAACTGTACCTGGGGTTTTTAAGGCACAGGATGGGGAGGGCATGCTGATTGGTTTGTGAGTATGCCAAAAAGTTTAAAGCAAAGACACCACTCAAAGGTGGGCACGACAGTGTAGAAAACCAATTAGGAAATGGTACGTATATGTAAAATACATGACTGGTGGGGTCCAATCAGAGAAAAGCACACCAAACAGGAAGACAAGTTCTCAATCTGGTCTGAGGATTTAACTTGTAGCTTGGCTTTCAGGCTTTAAACTGTCTTCAGCTTGCAGGTGTGGTTTCACTGGGGACCTGCCCCTATTTGCCTATGAATTTAGCTGCCTCCTGTCACTATCACAACTACCAATATATCAATATAAAAGATGCTGTGTAATTGCTGAACAAATGTAGAGTTTGAAAATATATTAATATAAACAGTTCTGACAAATGATTGTTCTCTTTTCAAAAAATGAGACATTTCACTTAAACTTAGGGTTAATCACTCTCAAGATTATATTAGAGAAACAGATGCATTTTTATTCTCTTCTTAGAACACCTTTAGAATTTAAACATATTATTCTATTGTTATATGTAGTGAACTCCAAGTTTCTCTTCAAAGAAGTAGTATGTCAGTATGTTCAGCTCTCTTATTCTTTAATTTTCCATTTTAAAGTTTAACTTCCTGGTTCTCTGTGCCCCCTTGCCTCTAGTTTTGGTAAACAACTTTCCCACCAGTTCTAATCAGTAGTTCATATCTGTTCTCCTGGCCACCTGCTTTGACCTGCGTCAACCCCGGTCACCTGCTTTGACCTGCGTCACCCCCGGTCACCTGCTTTGACCTGCGACACCCCCGGTCACCTGATTTGACCTGAGTCACCCCCGGCCACCTGCTTTGACCTGAGTCATTCCAGTCAACTGCTTTGACCTGAGTCACCTCCGGTCACCTGCTTTGACCTGAGTCACCTCCGGTCACCTGATTTGACCTGAGTCACCTCTGGTCACCTGCTTTGACCTGAGTCACCCCCAGTCACCTGCTCTGGCCTGTTCCGTAACTGTCCTTCCCACCAAACTACCCACCCTGCCGCTCCAGCTCATACCTCTGCTCTCTTTAAGAGAGCCAATCAGAATTAGTTTAAACTATGTGGGCCAATCCTAGCCAATAGGGGAATGACACAGTAGTAGGGGCTACCTGTGTGGAGAATAAGAACCCCTTCCCCTCTCTTGTCCAGGTGTGAACTCACTATTGCATCATCTGTGAGAAGCACCCTTCTATAGAAGTAAATTGTCTTGCTGAGAAAATTTATATTTGAGTGCTACTTCTTTTGCAGCACTGAAAATTTACATATAATTCTGTGTCAAGTACATAGTCAGTTGAATAAGTACTGATTATCTATTGAAAGACAGTCTCAGTGATAGGATGACTAATTTTATTAATGATGGTTACATGTTCTAGATGGAGTATTTTCTTTACATTCTGCCTCATTTCCACTTCATTTTGGAGTGTATAGCAGCTGCTATCTGCATCCTGAAACAGTGAGAAGTAAATTTCCCAGATGGCTCTTTAATAATGTAAGAAAATCAGCTAAGGCCTTTCATATAAATGATATTCATATCACCATTATCAACTCTGTTAATTTCAGGTAGCGTCTTTCTCAGAAGCCTATCACATTTAGAAAATTTTAAAGATTTTAGCTACCAAAGAAAACTGGAATACAACTTTAAATGCCCATTCTCTTGAGCCTCCCTCTTTGAATAATATTAATTTTTAAAATATTGTCTAACATTCACATACATATCATAGTTAGGTGCTTTTGATGTCTGCTTACCAAATTATGGTAGCCAAGATATCCTTCTTCTGAGTTCTCCTTAGAAAAACCTGAAAGCCATCCATCTCCACTATATTTATTTGTAAGAATATAAAATTAATTAATTATTTAACATTATTAAGACACTATTCTAGATTCTGGAAAAAGAAATCTGTGCCTTATATTTAGGAAATTTACAAACGTGTTTACCCTTTGGCCTGGAAATCTCATTTCTGGGAATCCTAAAGACGTACTGAAAAAAATACAAAATGCCATACACATAAATACATATGGATATTACAGTATTTGTAATAATAAAAGAACCAACCTGAATGCCCATCAATCAGGAAAGGGTTGAATAAAATATAACGCATTCACCCAGTGGGTTACTTTTCAGATATAAAAAGGAATGGGGAGGATTTCCATATATTAATTTGCAGTATCTTAATATGTATTGCTACATCAAAAAAGCAAGGTCAGCTTATAGGATTTGAAATATGCTATGTTTAGTATAAGTATAGAAGCAGAAATGAAAATCCAAATTATATTTTTGCTTGTATGTCCGGGAATAAACAATGGAAAGATAAGTCAGAAACTAATAAAAATTCTTACCTATAGGGAGAAAGAGGAGAAACATTGTGGCAAAGTCAGACATGGAGGTGAGACTTTAGAGAATGGATTTTGTTATAAAGGTTTGACTGTTTTACATAATTAAAAACCAACCATATTAAGTAAAAATGGAAAAAGTTTATAAAGAATTAAAACAATAAATAATGAAACAAATGAACTTAGTGGGATTAAAAAGTTAGTTACATAACCACATGGACAAACTAATTATATCAAGTGATTTAAAAAATGGCATTTTGTCTTTCTATCTCTAGTGTGACAATGACCAAAAAAAATGAATTGCAAAATAACCTGTGGACTTCAATGTGGAGTCTTATTATTAGATGTAATGTCATTTTGAAACTAAAGTATATTGTAAGACAAAATATTCAGTAATTATGTTAATGTTTTAGGAACCAAGAGTTTCCATACAAGAAGGAAACAAGTATAAAATAGTAAAACACCTTATGATTTTATATTTGAATTGGAAATATCAGTTAGCATTCATGATTCTACCCTTTACCCACCCAAATGAAAGATCTTACCAATTTCCCAGCTAGGTCTCTGAAAAGGCTTAGAAACAATGAAAATCTAGCAGTATTCTAAAATACCATTTTCCACTAAAAGAAATCATAGTCTCCTTAGAGAATGGCTGATTCTAGCTCTAAAACAGAAAACATTCAAGATTAGCCTGGGATATCTTGTGCCAAAAAGCATGAAACCTATCCAATACTAATGTGGTCACATTAAATGTAAATATCATCCACTTGAAGTTGGTCCTAGAGGCCTATCTGAGACAACTCAAGCATCAAAAACGATTAATGACTAGGCCAGGCATGGTGGCTTACGCCTGTAATCCCAGCATTTTGGTAGGCCAAGGCAAGCAGATCATTTGAGGTCACGAGTTAGAGACCAGCCTGGCCAACATGGCAAAAATATTTTAAAAATCAGCTGGGCATGGTGGCGCATGCCTGTAAGCCCAGCTACTCCGGAGGCTGAGGTAGGATACTCAGGATACTTTAAACCCTGGAGGCAGAGGTTGCAGTGAGCTGAGATTGCACCACTGCACTCCAGCGTGAGTAATAGAGTGAGACTCTATCTCAAGACAAAACCAAACAACTCTCCCGCAAAAAAGAAACAAACCAAAACAAAAAGATTAATGACTATACTAGATCAAAACACAAATATATAAGAATGTATGAATCCATGATGAGACAAAAAAACAAACAAAATAAACTAATCCCAAAGTATTAAATAACTCGAAATTTGCTGGGGCACCAACTCGCTATGCTGCCAACTAACAAAAGATCAGGCATTTATCCTACCTGAACAACAGTTGATATGAGAAAGGTCTCTTTTTATTAATGAATTTAGATAATAAATGCAAAGGAAGTAATTAAGTAAAATTATTATTGAAGGCAATCATCATCAATGGATGCTAAACCATCAGGTAAACTGTTGGTGAGGAACTTCGCAATGGAGAAATCAGGCTGATATCACCCTAACCCTCTGATTTATCTTAGCATCACTTAAGGGGTGCTAACCCATCATTTTGTGCCCCAGCATGAGGCACAGCAGGAAGTAATATAGAATTCTTGCCTATAAAAATGAACCTGAATCTAATTAGACCTCTGCATATATTAATAACAAACAGATTATAGAAAATATTAAGAGGAAAGCAATCTGCCAAATTTAGAATGTGAGACATGCTAGAGGACAAATATACTGGGTTTTCCAACAAATCAATGGCACAGGAGAAATAGAGAAGCAGGGAGAAGAGATTTAAGACATAAAAAGCCAAATGAAACGTGTGGGTCTTGTTAAGATCCCAATTCAAATGAATTAAGTGTAAATAGACATTGTTGAGACAATCAGGGCAATCTGAATTCAAAATGGGAATAAATGATACAGAGGATTATTGTTAATTTAATTTGATGTGATAACGGTATGATGATTTCAAATATTACAAAATGAGGCTTTATCAGAAAGAGATATATACTGAAGAATTTATAGGTAAAATAACATGAAATCTTATATCTAAGATTTGCTTGAAAATACTTCAAGGAAAAAATATGGTAGAGAGATAGAGGAGATGAGATTGGCTAAATATTAAAAAATTTTGAACCTGAGTGATAATGGTGGTTCATTATAGTATTATTCCTATGGAGGTTCACCATAATATTCTTCCTACTTTTATATGTCTTTCTATAATAAAAAATTGAAAACCTGCTCTCATGTAGCTTACATTTACACAGAAGATAGAGATAACAAACATGCCATAATAAAACATATAGTCTTTTAAATATAAATAAAGAAACATCAATCAAACATGAATGGGGTAGGAAATACAGGATAGAGATGCACAATTTTGATAGGGTGGTCAGGAAGATCCTCACTGAGAAAATGGCAATTTAGTAAAGGCTTGAAGTGAGGGAGCAAGCCATGCAAATATCTGCCAGAAGAACATTTCAAACAGAATGTACAGTAAGTGCAAAGCCCCTGAGGCAGGAGCATGAGTTGTGTAAGGAACAATGAGGCCAATGTGAAGAGAACATTTTGAGTGAGGGATTGAATAGTAGCAGTTGAGGTCAGAGAAGAAAAAGTAGAAAGGAGATACAAATCACATCATACTTTCTAGGTCATAGTGCGGTAGATGTGCAAATTCCTCACCATCAAGTAAAATTGATAGTGATGGTAGATGCGATATGTTTCTTCTATGTCTTTAAATACCCACTACATTACTGCATAAACCACGGGTATATGTGCTTTGATTTAAGAAGCACAGACTTAGCCTATTCCTTTAATGTTTTTAGCAAATAATGGCTTAAGAAATTACCTTGACAAGATATATTAAAGAGAGGAATGCATAGAGAGTTCTCTTAAAGACATGTATAACATGATTAGAACAAAATGAACCCTAAACCTAGTAGAGAAGAAAATCTAGCAGAAAGGGAATTAAATAGCTTCTCTCTACTCCCAATAGGGTACTAGGCAGACAGACTGATAGTGTAGAAGGAGGAGGATCACTGTGCAGGAAGCCTGTAGGCCTCCAGGGGAAATGATTCTGCCTTATCCTGACAGGGGAAGAAGGGCAATTCTGCCCAAGGGTCTTGGGTCTCAGGTCTCATCAGGAGTGGCAGCAATGAATGTATTGTTACCTCAGTTGCCTTGAAGAGTAAGTCATAGGTTCTTTTTTTATAGGTTTGCTAGGGTCACTGTGGGCTCTTTTGGCAAATGGATAGGTATTGAGAAACTGAGCTGCCATGCACAAAGAACTCAATATTCCACTTAAAATATGTCGTTGGATGTCATCACTCTCTTACATTTCAGGTGTAACATTTGCAGCTAATTCTAAATGTTGTATTTTCAAGCCATATAACTCTGTTTAAATGTTTTTGTTTACTACTTACAGGGCTTAACTAATTTAGAGAATGGTCTGATGATATAAAAAAATCCCATTACAAAGTGTCCAGGTAAGGTTCCCCACTAAACAAACAAAAAAACACTTTCAGGGAATACAAACAATACGGGACACTGCAAAATATTTTTTTAGCCTTTGAATTTTTCTCTGTTTTACCAAGGTTACAGAAATATCTCTGAGATTATAAATTTAGTTTTTAAAAAATTATTTTTTACTTATTTACCACAGAAATATGAAATTATTTTGGCTATATGGTGATGTAATGAAATATTCCTTGACTTCCTGAACTGCCCTCTGGAGAAGGGATCCTGATCTTCTGGCTTGGTCTGGAATTCTAGGATTAAGGTAAGTTACGAGAATGAAGGACCACAAGGTGTGTTGGAAAGAAGAACCAGAAAAAGTTTTAGGAACTAAAACTCAAGTCCAAAGTAGGAACTTATGAAGAGTAAAACTTGGCAAAAAATAAGAGATTTGGCCAGGCATAGTGGCTCACGCTTATAATTTTAGCACTTTAGGAGGCTGAGGGAGATGGATTGCCTGAGGTCAGGAGTTTGAGACCAGCCTGGCAAACATAGTGAAACTTCGTTTCTAGTAAAAATACAAAAAAAAATTAGCTGGGCGTGATAACATGTGCCTGTAATCCCAGTTATTCTCAAGGCTGAGGCAGGAGAATTGCTTGAACCCAGGAGGTGGAGATTGCAGTGAGTTGAGATTGGGCACTGCACTCCAGCCTGGGCGACAGTGAGACTCTGTCTTAAAAAAAAAAAAAAAAAAAAGTAAGAGGTTTGTGATTGGGGTCAAATATAAAGGATGTTTGGAAGAATAAAAATGAAATGGCATGTGGAGACATTGTCTGAATCATTATTACACAAAAGGAAGTTAACTTAGTGCTCCTGCCTTCTCGGCCATAAGCTAGTCAGAAACTCTGATGAGGCCTGTGTTTTTAGCCATGGTGTGGCTAGGCATCAAGACGGTAACTATAATGCCCTTGGAATGATCTAAGAGTCCAAAGTACCACACTGGTGATACCATAGTGCCTTTGTTTTTCGTCCAGTTATTTGATCCAGACTCAAGATAGATTATCTGCCTGATTTGATGTACATGTTTGTCTTCCCCGTGAAATTATTAAGTATTCAGTGTCAGAGATCATGTCTAATTAACATTTATTAATGACTATTTATTGATGGAAAAGTGAATTATTCTGGCCAAAGACAAAATAATTTACTTAAACACACACACCACAACTTAAATAAGCCAGGCTACCCACCTATTTACACAGTGTCAGATAACACTCACTGCACAAGTTTACAGATATGAAGTTGGCCACAAAGTCTCAATGTATAGCCTTTGTGAAATTTCAGAGACAAAGAAAATCAATTTCATTTTGCAGTCTCTCAGCAATAGCAATGGTAGCCCTATTCTCTTCCTGATTCCTCGTCTGGATGCATGTTATGACAGTGTAGAGGTGGAAGGTTAGAAGCAGCTGTTCACATGGTATAGTAAGATAAATTCCTAAAGATTCTCTACTCAAAATTATTTTCACTCTTTTCTAAGCATTTATGCTTGCAAATTTTATATTTTAAATACTAAAAGTGGCACTAATTAAATAAAGAATAAAAATATAAAGTGATTTAGCTACAAACTGATAATTAACTTGGCCACTATTCCCTCATACCTTACTGCTTCCTATGGTTTCCTTTCTAAACTGCACACCCAAACAGGAAAGACAAGCTTCCTAGACAGAAGAGGGTTCCCTAGAAATGGGGGGATCTGGGTTTCCTTACTAAAAGCTTCAAACGAACTCTTCTTAAGATTCATTTAGGGGTGTAACATAATTAAATTCCTGAAGGTGAAGAACTGATCAATAGGGCAGATCGGGGCTTAGTGACATCTCTGGGGAGTAGTGGGCTAACATAAAAATACTGAATGCATTTAGAGTGAAGAGAAAACAGGCAGGTATGTTTTCTTCCAGTTCCCTATTTTGGAAATTGCAGGTTCTATTTTCCTCTATTAAATAATTAATTCTGGGTTTTGGGGGCAAATGATCTTATCCGAATTTCAAAACATAAAATTTATCATATAATCAAATATTTTCTGCATTTGACTAAAAGGTACAAGACATAAAAATAAAAAGTATATGTATAATTATTATTTATTATTAATTTGTTTGAGACAGTCTCGCTCGGTCACCCAGGCTGAAGTGCAGTGGCATGATCGCGGCTCACTGCAACCTCTGCCTCCTGAGTTCAAGCGATTCTTTTGCCTCAGCCTCCCTAGTGGCTGGGATTACAGGCACGTGCCACCACTCATGGCTAATTTTTGTATTTTTAGTAGAGACCAGGTTTCACCATGTTGGCCAGGCTGGTCTTGAACTCCTGACCTCAAGTGATTTGCCCACCATGGCATGGCCTTCCAAAGTACTGGGATTACAGGCATGAGCCACCATGCCTGACCAAAAGAATATATATTTTTAAATCTCAGCAACATACAATAATCTCAGCAGAGATGTATCATAAATGTTTTCGTAAGCAACAAAATTAAAGCTTTTGTATTTCATTCACCTAAGATATTAACAAGAAATGATCTAAAGAGCCTAGTGACATAAATGAAAATTTTAGGAAAAAAGAGAAGATGTATCTTCAATTTTCAATTATAGAGTGAACATCTAGGTAAACCCCAACCACAAAAGAATACAAAGCCTTGGCAATTAAATTGCTACAAGTTAGAGCGCAAAAGAGATAAAAAGTGTATGTTTTTCTTTTCTATCAATTGCTTTTCAATAACTAGAAAAACAGTATTCTGTTGAACACCTGTCAATACTATTCCGAGTAGTTCTCTAGAATATTTTTATGTTTAACTAAGGGTTTGTTTTCATATTACCGTGACCACTATTCATTGGTCTAAAGACACACAGAATGGGGACTAGAACAATCCATATGCAGGAAAACAGAACGTGTTAGTTGAGCCTACTTGTGGGATAAGTTAATTTAAAAACTAAGTTGCTTTGGAACATACTATAAATAAAGCAAATGAAAAATATAGTATTTTAGCAAAGACCTATATTTACCATACTCAGAAAATGCAGTAAATGAGCACTATCTAGACATGTATTTAAAAAAATGTGGCCAGGTTCGATGGCTCACCTCTATAATCCCAGCACTTTATGAGGCCGAGGTGGGTGGATCACCTGAGGTCAGGAGTTTGAGACTAGCCTGACCAACATGGTGAAACCCCATCTCTACTAAAAAAATACAAAATTAGCTGGGCTTGGTGGTGGGCGCCTGTAATCCCAGCTACTCGGGAGGTTGAGGCAGAAGAATCACTTGAACCTGGGAGGCGGAGGTTACAGTGAGCCGAGATTGTGCCATTGCACTCCAGCCTGGGCAACAAGAGTGAAACTCCATCTCAAAAAAAAAAAATAAGTAAGTAAATAAATAAATAAATAATATAATCTAGGAATTAATTATCCACTTTTCAAAATGAATCTTTAAGAAAATAGTTTTAATTGAATATATTTCACTTATATATTCATTTATATGTTTTTAAAATATAATTTGTTTTACAAATATTTTGTTTATTACTACCTTTAAAGGACATCAGCTGCTCAATGTAAGATATTCTTGTGTTGAGCCAGGGAACAGACTTGTGAAAAGTTTTTGAATGACCATTGGAAATATTTTAATCCTACGTGTGGTTTTTTTTTTTTTTTTTTTTTTTTTACTTTCAATGGGGATAATAATGCCAATTTTTTTTAAAGCTTTAAAGCCTGTCAAAAGTCCATTCTTCTAAATATGCATATGCAATAAATATGAGGTATCTCTTCTTGCTGTTGTTGTTGTTTTTGAGATGGAGTTTTGCTCTTGTTGCCCAGGCTGGAGTGCAATGGTGCAATCTTGGCTCACTGCAACCTCTGCCTCCCAGGTTCAAGCAATTCTCCTGCCTCAGCCTCCCAAGTAGCTGGGATTACAGGCATGTGCCACCATGCCCGGCTAGGTATATGAGCTTCTTTTATGATAAAAAACTGCAGGTCAATTTTAAGAATAAAAGAATAAGTCACAGTACTAAGTAGAAAATGACAATGGACATTATACTTCTCACTACCATTCTGTGTCTTATTTTAAATTTCTTTTTGGTACTGTTTCCTACCCTTATAACCTGCTTTTCTGGTCTCTACTATACGTTTATCTTTGCCCTCTTTTTTTTTCTATTTCTTCCTCTTCCTTTATTTCCGGCTTCTATACCTTATGTCTATACCTTATGTTCTATAAATTTCCAACACTGCCCAGTTTGCTGTTAGTATATATTATTATATTCAGGCTTTAGTAAATTAATATATATGTATATATTAGAGTATAACAGTAAGGCCAATGGAACTGCCAGGCTATCCAACTCAGTAGGTACATCAAAAAGCTTTCTAGGAGGGCTTTATCTATGAAACATGCAGCCACATCCATATTTTAACTTGCTTATATTTATTTGCCCTAAGAGAGATTTCTCAGAGCTTGACTTTATTTCCAGAGATTCAATCTAAACACCAATTTCAAATTCTGAAAATTAAGCCTTTCCAATATTTCCTAGTGAGATGGATGAATAATTCTACCAATTACTCTGATAGGATAGATAAAGCAGTTCATGTGACTTCTAGTTATGGTTAACATGCTTGAAAGTATGGCACACATACACACACTAGCAAACAAAAACACTGTGAGGAAGTACTTAAACTTGAACAGAATTTCCAAATAATGGAAAAATACAGTGCCCTAGAGTGAATGTGTCCTAAAATATCACTAGTTTTTTCCCCCACAAAATAAGCTATATCACTACTCAGCAGACAAAGCCATTGTTACTTTTTTCTTGTCAGCTGTGTTACTATGTATGCCATTTGAGTCAAAGAATGAAGCATATGGGAATTAACAAGTATAAGGAATATCACTAAATTGGTAAGTGGGAGTAGTAAAAAAATATGACTGTCATAGATTTGCAGATTCAGTTTCCAGATTCCAGGGGTGCCTGCCACTTGTGATGCTACTATGCAAATAACATCGTATTTTTATATTGAGGCCATTTTTTCAGATGTTGAAAATGTAGCTAATGCCATCATCTTACAGGTACTACATGAGTCAAGTATTTTAGTAGCTATTTATTAAGCCACTTTCAGATGTACCTGAACTAGATTACAAATAAAAAGTAGATGCCATATATTGTTATATCATTTATTTATAAATCAATAGAACCAAATATGGCAGTAAAACAATAAATTTAGGGTTTTTTTTTTTTTTTTGCTTTTTTTTTTGTTGTTTTGTTTTGTTTTTGAGATGGAGACTTGCTCTGTCACCAGGCTAGAGTGCAGTGGTGCAATCTTAGCTCACTGCAACCTCCGCCTCTCAGGTTCAAGTGATTTTCCTGCCTCAGCCTCCCAAGTAGCTGGGCTGGGATTATAGGTGTGAGGCACTGCGTCTGGCCAAATTTAGTTTTTAAAAACCTAATTGAGAATGTAGGGCAAATATTGTGTAGCTACTTTCTTTTACTTAATCAATGTTTCTGATTCTTCTGTGGCTCTCTTTATTGTCAATTATCTAAGATCCCAGAGCGTCAGTTCCCTGCTCACTCTGATTTCTTTTCTACTCAGCTAAGGTTACACTATCTTCACTGGGCTGCAAATGTCTAAAAAGACATTCCAGGTATAATGTGAACCTCACCTTGTTCACACTATACCTGGAATTGCTGTTTTCTATTCATTATCTAAACCAGAACATTGGGGAGATACAGTACATGCCTGTGGATTTACTTATAGTGTGGGAAAGCAAACACACTCTTGTCTGTTAGCAAAGGAGCTGTATCCTCAATATTAGAATTTGAAAATTATTTCCCTTTAGAAAGCCCAAGAGAAGGGAACATAGTCCAATTACTTCTGTTTACTCACAAGACAGCTGAAGTGATTAAAGTCACAAAACTTGTTAGAAACCTGAGTAAAACCAGAGCCCTATGCTTCTCGTTCCAGTTCCGTGTCTTGCCCCTTCTTCCACTGTAATCTATTTACATGAATATACGAGATATTTACTATACTTAGTGTATAGATATGTAGGTATGTATGCCATTTTAGGAGTTTTCAGACTAAATTAAATTCACACCCAGTTTTTTTTTTTTTTTTGCTATCATAAATGGAATAGCAGTTGAACTTACAGCTAAAGGAACACTTGACAATATTCTCTTATTCCTCTTTTTTATGTGTA
Organism: Cacajao melanocephalus; assembly: GCA_963573385.1. NCBI lineage: Eukaryota > Metazoa > Chordata > Mammalia > Primates > Pitheciidae > Cacajao > Cacajao melanocephalus. The sequence continues at coordinate 33,232 of CAUYLG010032960.1, forward strand.
GAGGGAAGGAAAAGATTCCTGTAGATGATCTCCATTGTTTCTTCCAGTTTTAACATCCTCTGAATCCATGAATCATCCTAGTACACGTTGGTATGCAGCAAATGGCAACGGAGATGTCTTTGTAAATTTAAGATGTTGACATAAATTCCTTTAGTGCATATTTACTACTGAAAGCATAGAATAAGAATAATCACCACAGCTTAAATAAGTATTTATTCTCCCTTTACCGTTGCCATATTGCATACTCTCCTGCCCCCACCGTTTCTCCTCTTTATTCCCCATCAATCTGTGTAATGTGCTCAGTCTGTAAATGCAGGGTAGTGGAATTAAAAGAGCACAGACTTTGGTGTAGACAGACATAAGATTTGAATCCAGGCTGTGCAACTTTGAATCACATACTTAATCTTCCTGAGTCTCAGTTTCTTTCACTGTAATAGAGGTATACTAATATAAACCTGAGAAGTTGGTTAGGAGGATCAGTGACCATATAAAATGCCCAAACAATGTTGTGATGATAATAATGAATGATCAAATTCTTCTTATTATTATTACAAAACAAGTGTTCTTTAAAATTTGCAGTGGGGAAAGGTTAACAGATTATGTGTTCCTCAAAATTAACTGAAGGAGGTCCCGCTTTGCCGCCCCTACAACACGCCATTTGTAAATTGTCACTTTTCTTTTTGTTCTTATAATACTCTGATCTGCCTAACTGCAAGGGACAAATTTAGTTCACTGTTATTTTTAAAAAAAATTCATTTAGAGTATGGTTCTACTTTGGTAGACTTTAACATTACTGCCAACAAATTCTATTACAATGGTGTCTGCTTCAATATCTGAAACATCTTAAGATTTCAAAATTATTGTTCTGTGTTACTAATATAATAGCTTACATTGTAAATGAGTTCTCACTGGTTTTAGATGAAAGTATGATAGGACAAAATGTTGGATTGAGTTAATAATCTGCCATTGTGGTTAGTTTATTTAAAATGAAGCCCTAATATTGAGATGTATCAAGTAAGAAGGAGAAAATGGATTTTGTCTGAAAAGTTATGAAAGAAAAGTAAATTTCAAACAATGGCCAGTATGCATGGTAATCCTATGTTAAAAGTAGGTGGAGTGAAGGGAAATAATATAAAAATGGTAAACTATTTGGAAGTAAAAATGTCTTCTAGAAAAATATACATTAATTCATTTTTCATGGCTCCTGTTTTGATTAAAACAGATTAAGGTGGCTGCACTGAATACAATCTTTAAAAACTTATTTTACTGGCTGGATGTGGTGGCTCACGCCTGTAATTCCAGCACTTTGGGTGGCCGAGGTGGGCGGATCATGAGGTCAAGAGATTGGGACCATCCTGGCCAACATAGTGAAACCCTGTCTCTATTAAAATACAAAAATTAGCTGGGCATGGTGGCGCACGCCTGCAGTCCCAGCTAACTGGGAGACCGAGGCAGGAGAATTGCTTGAAGCCAGGAGGCAAAAGTTGCAGTGTGCCGAGATCGCACCACTGCACTCCAGCCTGGTGCCTGGCGAAAGAGCTGGACTCTGTCTCAAAACAAAACAAAAACTTATTTTACTGACTATCAAAAGTAACTTATGTTCATAGTAAAAATTTCAGAACATATGAGAACTAAAGAGAAAAATAAAGATTGCTCCCAAGACAACTTTCAGTATCTTTCATCAGTCTTTTTTCATGCATTATGCATATGGGATATTATTTGTTTAATAACATTTGGACATTAGTATATAAATAGCTTAAACACTTTTTATTATGGAAAATCTTTTACAACTTATCAAAAAGTAGAAAAACTGTGTAATGAAATCTCCATATGCCCATCAACAATTATTAGTCTTTGGTCATCTTGTTTTATCTATACCTTCTTCTAATCCTTCAACCCTGAATTATTTTAAAGCAAATCCATAAGATCTATGATTTTCATCCATAAATGTTTTAATATGTGCCTCTAAAAGATAAGAACTCTTTTACAAAACAAAAATATGAATATGAAACATTAACAAATTAACCCTGATTCCTTCATATTATCAAATAGCCACACTATGTTTTATTTTTAAAAATCTGGCTTCTGTTTGACAGTATCATGGTCATCTTTCATTTGCAGTGTGAAAGTCTACTGACTACAAAAGCTGAAGTAATTTGTATTGCCAAAAAAGTGAGTACCAATTTTCCTACATTTTATCCCAGATAAAATTTTAATCATTTTTAATCACCGTCAATTTGCTAGATTAAAAATAAAATTTTTTTTTCATTTTTATTGTCCAGTTGTTATATTTTTGTTAATTGCTTATTCATGCCTTTTAGTTAATTTCCATGGAAGTGTTTGCTTTTTTATTGATTTGTAAGAGTTCTTTATAAACCTGTGTATTTCCTCAAATTGTTCACACTCTGGCTAGTCTTGGTATAATTTTACATTTTGTTTTCTATTCATTTACTAAGCCAGAACACTGGAGAGAAACAGTTTATACTTGTGGATTTATTTGTATTTTGGGGAAACATTATTTTCCCAATTGCCTTCCAAGCTTAGTCACAATGCCCTCTTCTCTGTTACAAAGTGGAGATTAAGTTAACCCTTTGTCATATACGTTTCAAGTATTTTTCTCATCATTTATTTTTCACCTTTGTTCACAACAGTTATTTTATCCTATACTCAAATTTTCCTATCTTAAGATGAGCATAGTTTATGAATGTTCTTTTTGTACTTTTATCATTTTATTTTTCATTTTAGACTCTTAACAATCTGAAATTATTGTAATATAAGGCATGAATTAGATTTAATTTTACCTTCCTACCAAAATTGCTAGCTAAGTGTTCCACAGTATTTGAGTAGACCATCCTTTTCCCAATGACTCAATGTGTCTTATCATCTAATTAAATATTTTATACACTAAATAATTTAAAAACACACATGTATGTTTAAAAATATATGTGTGTGTGTACATATGTATGTATATAGCAAAAGTAGGGACCTAAGAACATGGGATAAGTCTTAAGTGACAGTGGAAAGAAGGCAGTCCATATAAGGTGATGAAGTGCTTCACTGAGCACGTAGAAAATAAAAGAAAACCCTATATTTTTAAAGAATAAGCAATGAAAAATATTTTAAATGGAGGTGTAAAAAGATACTGAGCTGAAAATTTTGCCCATTTCACAAATATGCTGAAGGCTTATTCATCAGAGAGTAGACCTAGCTCTTCCAAGCTTAGCTACATGAAAAATCCCTATGCCTCTCTTTTATTTAACATTTATTTGGTCCTTACTATGTATGTGGCAGGCATTTTGGTAGGTTCTGGTAATACTAAAAAGCATATGATTCAGTCCATGACCTTAAGGAGTTCATATTTTCACTGAGTGCACTTTTCATATTGTATTGTAGTTGCCTGTTTATGGGCCTGATTCTCTTGCTGAGCTATGATCTTCTTCAGGACAGTCCATGGTTTATTCATGTTCAAATCCCTAGTGGTTAGAGTAGTTATTGATACATAGTAGCTGCTGATCAATGAGTATTTGTTGAGTTCCCTGGGAGCAGAATCCCATTATTTCCAGGGTCTTTCACATTCAAAGCCTTCTGCCACTGGAAGATAAGAGTCACCTATGAAGCATTCATTGTGGCAAATCAGTGACTTTTTCTGCTCTGCTCAGGCTCCTTCCAATGTTGCCATGTCAGATAACTTTTCTTTTCTTCTACAAATCCTCTTGCTATCCATCTCTATCCTGCCTTTTTCCTCCCAGGGTTGACTTGTTTCCACTATATCAACAGTCTCTAGCCCCCGAGTCTTCTGGTTGGGTTTTGCAAGTGGAAAGCCCTGGTAGAAGATAGGAGGGAGGGAATAGAGAGAAGACAAGATGTTTACTTCCCTGTAAGGTTTTATCAGGCTGGCTAGGTTTGCCCCACAGAAAGTCTTTAGTCCTTCCTCTTAAAGTAGCCTGCTGTAATACACTCCCCTCTCCTATCATCTTCCAATGACTTTTCCTTTCCCTTATCTTTCTGAGCCTATGGTGATATGGTAGACGGCTGGCAGCTAATAGCTCTGGGTTCTTCTTAGTTTCCTCTTTTTTTTCCATAAGGGCATTCATCGCAATAGCTCTGGGTTCTTGATGATGTTTCATGGCTCCAATATATGCTCCATTCACTGCTTTTTGTGTAATTTCTTTGCCAATAAAGCCTCTTCAAATATATTGTGTGTCATTTATTTGTTTGCTATCAATATTTTTTTATTATTATTATTATTATTATTATTATTATTACTGTCTTTTCTTCCTGAAGAGTATGTGTTTGGGGTTGGGGGGGTAGGCAGTGGAGACAGGTAGGGGTGCAAGTGTGGTTGTACATCTGCAAGAAAGCAGTTTGATGTTTGTAGGTATCTAATAGCTTGAAAAGTAGTTCCAGGCCAGGTGCAGTGGCTCACATCTGTAATCCCAGTACTTTGGGAGGCCAAGGCAGGTGGATTGCTTGAGTTCAGGAGTTTGAGACCAGCCTGGGCAAGGTGACCAAGTCCCATCTCTACAAAAAATACAAAAATTAGCTTGGTATGGTGGCATGTGTCTGTAGTCCCAGCTGCTTGGGAAGCTGAGGTAGGAGGATCACCTGAAGATCAGCTCAAGGAAGTAGAGGCAGCAGTGAGCTGTCATTGTGCCACTGCACTGCAGCCTGGGTGACAAAGTGAGACTTTGTCTCAAAAAAAAAAAAAAAAAAAAAAAGGAGTTCCAAAGACTGAAGTGATAATTTGGCAGAAGGATCAGTGAAAATAAGAGAGATAAAACTAGAATACCACTGTGTGTGCTCAGGAGGTACGTCGATCAGTTGGTAAGTCAAGTGAAACATGGTATTTTAAAAACATTTATTTTACCCGAACATTAACTATGCCTGTCCTACAGTTTCTGCTTCTTGATATTTTGCCAAGAAAAACTGTTTGCCCTTATGATCACTATGAAAGTGATCATTTCTACCCCAAGTAAAGAATTCTAGCTATATATATTAGTTGAGCTACAAAAATCCTTTACAGATTGCAAGGGAATAAAACAAATCACACCTTGTTGTTTTTGGTTATTTGACTCATTATTCTGGTGGATCATTCACTAAGTGTTTGGTACTGTGTTTAGCTTTACATGATATCTATATATAGAGATATATTGTAGATATTCTACAATTGTACTTACTTTATTTCTTTTTCTATTCAATAAGCTTTTATGACAACCAATTGGGTAATGAACTTAATGCTAGTTAGGTACTGAAGAATCACAAATAAATATGATACATACGTTTTACTAAAGGTACTTAACTGAAGATTAATGGGCCCTGAAAATAAACTTTCTTTTGAACAGTTCCTTTTCCTTTTTGTGACAGAGACATAAGAAGAACTACTTTACCTTAATTGGGAGTTTTTCGAAGTGCTATTATAGGAGTACCAAGGGCATCTCAGAGATGGATCCAAAGCTATACAGTTATTGGAGTTTTGGGTGATGATGAATTAGCCTTCTCTATATTCTGAGACTTCTGTTTTAGTATGAATATTTTTAGAACGCTATCACATTGCGAAGATCAACTCTAGTGTAGCAAGTTCAGACATGATAAACTTCAGGTTTAATTTTTGTTTTGATGAAAGGAAGATATACATTATACAAAGGTTCATAGAAGGCTATTGTGTGTGTGGAGCCAAGAAAGACGTGAGTCTTTTCTGGTGCATAAGCTATTAAAATAACTGCAGTAAGTGCTTGGAGTCACTTACCCTAACATCCCAGATATTGAAATATTTTTTCTTCATGTCGAATGATTTTATTCCTTTGAAGCAACAGTACTGTTTCATTATATCCCACTGAATAAACTTTAGTAGGTAGGTGTCATGTTCTGGAGAACTAAGGCATTCTTGCTTTTAAGTCACTATTTAATTTGTGACTTTGCTATTATTCTTGTCTGCTTGCATTTCTTCATGGCACTCAATTTCATTAATGATAGAAAGGTCTCTAGTCTGAACTTACTTCATTTTTATGCCTTAAAGTTCTTTTGGCAGGCATCCGCTGATATTCCTCCCAAGCTATTTCTATTTATGAGGAAACCATTGTGCTTTGAAAAGATACACATTTGGCTGGGCGTGGTGGCTCACGCCTGTAATACCAGCACTTTGGGAGGCTAAGGTGAGTGGATCATGAGGTCAAGAGTTAGAGACCAGCCTGACCAACATGGTGAAACCCTATCTCTACTGAAAATACAAAAATTAGCTGGGCCTGGTAGTGCGTACCTGTAATCCCAGCTACTCAGGAGGCTGAGGCAGGAGAATCATTTGAACCGGGGAGGATGAGGTTGCAATGAACCCAGATTGCACCACTGTGCTCCAGCCTGGGTGACAGAGCGAGACTCAATGTCAGAAAAAAAAAAAAGAAAAGAAAAGATACACATTTAAGAAACATTTTGGCCGAGCATGGTGGCTCACGCCTTTAATCCCAGGACTTTGGGAGGCCAAGGCGGCAGGATCGTGAGATCAAGAGATCAAGACCATTCTGACCAACATGTTGAAATCCCGTCTCTACTAAAAATACAAAAACTAGCTGGGCATGGTGGTGCGTCCCTGTAGTCCCAGCTACTCGGGAGGCTGAGGCAGGAGAATCACTTGACCCGGGAGGCAGAGGTCGCAGTGAGCCGAGATCGCACCACTGCACTCCAGTCTGGCAACAAGAGTGAAACTGGTTCTCAAGCAGAAAAAAAAAAAAAAAGAAAAAGAAAAGAAGAAAGAAACATTTTAATATATCCCACTTTAGGATATTTAATTTTTGTGCCGTTTTTGTAGATCAAATAATAGATTTTAAATAATAAATTAATTTCTTTTTTGTAGTACACAGAGGTTGCTTATTTTTCCCTCTAAATAGAAGGGTGTTGGCATTCTTGAGGAGTTAGGCCCCCCACGTCCTGTTGTTTGCCATTCTGACCTGGCCCTGCAAGTGCCCAGGCATGGCTTCATATGTCCTATAAATACACACACATTAACAAGAAGAAGCCCTGAATTACGCTTGTGAATGAAAGCAACAAAGTAATACTGCTTCTCAAGAGAAAACGTATTAAGAACTTAAGAACTTAAAATTCCAAATTAACCATTGTTACTCCATTTTCTGAGAAGGAACACTGTCTCCATTTGCCCTTCCACATATGATAGTCCTATTTTTGACATGTTGAGAGCTGGGATCACTTAATGATTTAAAAGCACATTTAAAAGATTCAATGGGTTTTTGTAAGGTTTGTATTTATTATCTCTTCTATGAAAAACAAGGATGTGTATCTCAGAAAACTAATTAGTGTAATTGTTTTCTTATTTTATTTTATGTATCACCAAATTGTTCTTTTATTTAAGATATGTAAAGATGGCTCTGAATATAAAATGTGCATATCAGGGTACTACAAAAGAGTGTAATGTCCTGAGTGCCCAGTGAATGCCTTTACTCTTAAAGATTTCATAGAAGGGGATATTCTTTCCTTGTCATACATTATACTGAAACTAATCCTTACTCTCATTTAAGAACTGTTAGCAAAGCAAAAGGACCACATGCACAGAAAAATCTGTCTAGCTAAGTCTTCTATTTTATAAATGTTAGAAATGAGTAAATAAAACATTAAAATTTTTGTTAAAAAAAAGATAAAAAAATTGTTTTTAGAGTCTTGCTCTGTTACCTAAGCTGGAATGCAGTTACGCCATCTCAGCTCACTGCAACCGCCACCTCTGGGGTTCAAGAGATTCTCCTGCCTCACCCTCTGGAATAGTTGGGATTACAGGCGCACCCTACCACACTCAGCTAATTTTGTTTTGTACTTTTAGTAGAGACAGGGTTTCACCATGTTGTCCAGGCTGGTCTTCAACTCTTGACCTCAGGGTTCCACCAGCATTGGTCTCACGAAGTGCTGGGATTACAGGCCACTGCACCTGGTCATATGTTTAAGTTTATTCAAAGGCACCAGACATATGTTCTTTTTTTGAACAGGGAGACAAACCTTTTTTTTTTTCTCTCAATCTAGTTCGTAATTTACTTGGCTAGGGAAGAGACTTTAAGCTGTTATAAATAATTAACTAAGAAACAATGTTCTCCATTTTTTGAAAGTATACATTTCCCCCCTGAATTTAATGCTTTAATTTTAGGAGAGTGGTCTTTAAAAAGAGAAGACAAATGCATCTTTAAAAAGCCAAAAATATAATTTTCTGTGTCTGATTAATATGTTCTTGGCATTAAGAAAAGCATTTTTTTAAGGTAACTTCTTACTAATGGTCCTTACAAAACCTCCCGTCATCTACATCCCTTCCATATGTCCAAGTAAGTGGTAATTTGCCATACAAGTTGGTTGTTGTTTCTAAAGATTTAATTTTTAAGTGAAAAACATTTGTCTTTGCGAATCATATTTTGGATTGTGATTTTAAAATTTTCTTGTGAGTTTTCATTCATTTTACATTTTAAAGAAAAAGTATTTTATAAATTAGAAAGATATTTTGTGATAGAGTAATTTCTGTAAGCCAAGTGTCCCAGATTTTACCAGCTAGTAACTATAAATTAAGATCATGTTTTCTTTTAATTCCAAAATTATCATAGCTTGAGCCCCTACCAGCCTAATTATTGGAAATTAGACTTCTTTACTTTTGAGGATTTTCCTGGGTACTGCCTCCCATATGCTCAGGAGCAGGTGGCCTCCTCATCACACTGCTGTTTCTGCCATTGGCCAGCCTCCTGAGACCACTAAACATATGGGCTAAACACCCTTTCCTCCAAGAATGACAACTACCACTGCTGCCTTTCTGATATCAGGCAGGCCTGACACTTGCTCTTCTCCATCTGAAAAAAAAGTAGACCTCCTCCCTTACTCCCCGTAGCACAACTGAGACCATGATAAAATGTTAACTAGACTATGAAAGGTTTAGGCATCATAAGGAAAGTGCAACAAAGAGAGCAACTTACAATTGCTATAAAAGTGGCTACTATTAAAATATACAGAACCTCACAGTTCTTACTGGTCCAGCTTGAGGCTGGCTGACGTTTCCTTACCAGGAAAGTCCCAGCATATGCCTGACTCAGAATCCAATAGAAACCCCTAGTCCAAAGTGAAGATTCCCATTCACCCTAACCTAATGCTCTGGGTCTTCATTTTCTGCTTTGTATTGGAGCTCATCCAGAATGACTGAACATGAAAAGTTACACTCTCTTCAGGAAAAACTTCCCACCTAGCTAAGTTGTGCTCTCTTTAGGAGCCATTGAAAAACACCACAACACCATAGCCCAACAGGGTCTTTTGTCTTAAGCAATGCTTTACTGGAATACAGGATTTTTCTGCTCTGAGCAATGCTTCACCGGAATGCAGCTGACCAGGTGAATGTGTGCTGCTTCGTCCAGCTTCTTGGTAGTAGCATGATGGGAAGGCATGATTAGGCCTGTAAGACCTTTTTGCCATTCTTTCTATCTTTGCTTTACATCTCAAGAATTCATAGAGTTAGAAAACAACTCTGCAAATATTCGGTAATTGATGTTTACAGTATGACCAAAACCCATTACGTGAAAAGAAACATTTTCTAAACACAGTCTGTGGAAACTCTTCTGATAAATGTCCTAATTTATATTACAAAACTGTACCTTTTCATTTTGAAAGCATTTGTATAGCGGCTATTTCATTGAATTCAGGTTTTTCTTTGAACCAACTTGTTGGTATTACTCTATTTTTTTTCTAGGAACAAAGTAACCGGCTTCCTCAAGGACCCATCCATCAAAGTAGAATTTTCTCAAAACTTTGAATGTCAGCGGCAGGGATAGCAGTGTGAAGAGATGGGTACTGAGTTCTGAGTTTTAAAGATCTCAAGTTTTGAAATCCAGAGTACCCTATAGGACACTAAAATTCAGTGGCCATCTTAGAACATCTTTTCTTTCTCATGAGTCTCGGTGGGGTGAGGCTTGATTCTAGAGTCGAGTCCCTGAGCTGCAGGTCATATTTTGGATTCAGGCCTATAGGGTGTGTCTCATTTTGGGGCCTAGGCTGGAGAGCAGGGACTTTCTGAGGCATGTTCTCCCCAGGGTAGATTCCCCAGAGCTCAATGGGCTACCCCAACAGCACAAGCACATTTCAAGCTTATGCCTGAGTCATGTCCATTAGCATCCATGGTCAAAGGAAGACATGACAGAGCCCACTGTGAAGGGAGGGGGAAGTTCACTTAGCCCTCCTCTCTGCAAGGCTATGGCAAGAGTGTGGATATATAATTCTATTACAGAGGAGCAGATGATTATGTACAATAATTCAGTCTTCTTTTCTGGACCACTGCAGATCATTGCTAGTTCACTATTCTCACTTGTATCTTGTCTTGCTCCATAATCCCTATTATTTAGAACTGATATTGTCACTCCCTTGCTTAAATCTATAGTTTTGTTACAGGAAAAATTTAAGCATTTTAGGGAGACCAATGAGTTCACATTGGTTCATTTTAAAGCATTAAAAAATTTTTAGGCTGGTTGCAGTGGCTCACGCTTGTAATTCTAGCACTTTGGGAGGCCATGCCAGGCAGATCACTTGATGTCAGGAGTTTGAGACCAGCCTGGCCAACATAGTGAAGTCCCATCTCTACTAAAAATACAAAAATTAGCTGGGTGTGGTGGTGTGTGCCTATAATCCCAGCTACTCCAGAAGCTGAGGCGGAATTGCTTGAACTTAGGAGGCAGAGGTTGCAGTGAGCCGAGATGGCACCACTGCACTCCAGCCTGGTGACAGAGTGAGACCCTGTCTAAAAAAATTTTTTGCTATTATTTGTGCATGCATTCTTTCTCTCCCCTCATCCTCTAAAGCTGTGCTTCCATCTATTTGTTACTTTTCTGAACACTTAAACATTTTTAAGGCTCATAATTTTGTTCATGCTATTTCTTCTTACAGGGATTTATTTAATTTATCCAACAAAAATGTATTATATGCCTACAATGTACCAGGCACTCAGCAAGATTACAGATACTTGGAGAACAAGACTATAGATACATTGGAGAACAAATGAATTTTTCTTTTCCCTCAGAGAGCTCTCTTTCCTCTTTCCCCAGAGGGAGTTATTTTTTCCCTTTTTAATGTCTCTTACCACTTTTTATCAGTGTGGCTAAATAACATATTGAAATACAAATTGATGCCATTTTTCTTTTGTATTTTCCCTTTTTTCTTCCTCTCCCAAAACAAACAAGGGGAGGGCCCTGGGCCATTATTTTGGAGAAGAAGCTCCTCCACCAAACACAAACAAACAAAGAAAACACAGCAAAACATAAAGCTATTGAGGACATTTTGATATGTGACCCTAGAAAAAATATCAAGATAAAAAATGGTACATAATTGGAGGTGGAGAATCTAGGAAAAAGTGGTAAACAACATAGGGCCTTTGTCCCGGATTACAAAGATTTCTCTGGCCATGGGAAGGGCGGAAGAGAAAGAACTCTGGAGGTCGCAAGATCAGAGGGACCTGTGTACTCTTTCTGGTCTTGCCTTGAGCATGATGGTATCAGTTTCCAGTAACAACAACAATACCAAGATAATGATAGCAGCTAACTCTCCCTGAGCACTGCTATGTGCCAAATATTGTGTTAAGCAATATATATTAAATTAACTCATTTTTTTCCTCACCACAACTTTGTGAGGTAGGTAATATACAGATCTCTACTTTGCAGATGAAAACCTGAAGCTTAGGAAATTTTTAAAAATTTGCACAAGACCACACACAGATATGGTGTGCCCAGAATGTGAGTCCAAGTGATGCCAAAGTCACCTTATCAGAGCTGCATACATTTGACGATTCTACCTCTCTATGGCCTGGCACCCTCTACCCACTAAGTTCCCAGACTGGGAACTTAGGCAGAGAAAATCATCTGCATTCATTTAAAAGCTTCTTGTTTCTCCTGCAGGACACAGAGGCTGATGCTATGGAGTCCTGCAAACAGGCAAACAATGAACAATAACACTCTCCTTTCTCTCCCATTCCAGTCACCCAAGTAAGAGGATAGGAGAGAAAGACCAAATAATTATCAGGATCAATTTTCTACTGGTCTGGAAGATGCAGGCTTGGTACAAAAATAATTAAGCATAAATATAGAAAATAATAAATATATTTATTATACATGTAAGTCTGTAAGGTGAGATTCATACCTATTACATAGATTATAATGCTTCCTCTTATCAGTTTGCATTACAGTTAGAGTATTTCCTGCAGATTATGAACAAGTAGAAGTTAGGAAATTTTTGTTATTTGACTTTGTTTCTTGCACATAGGGGTGTGCCAGGAATATGCTGGTTGAAAGACTCATTGAAACATGCTTAATAAGATTTTTCTATTACTCTATTTTCTCCTCAGTAACTTTTGTTCACTTGAAATGTTGAAATCTTTATTGTAAATATAAAGTCAATGAACATTAATAGCTTGTACTTCAAATGTCCTTGCTCTTAGAAATGTATTTTTTAACTCTTTATTCTTATTTCTTATTAAGATAATTTTTAAGAATAAATCAGAAAATATAACACAAAAACATTTTAGTCAAAATGTTCATTAACCACACTTTGCAATTTCCAAGGGCAAAGACTACTTACAACTGTAACGACAATAGCTGCAGAATTTATCAAGAAAACAATGTTAATGAATAGGAAGGGGAAACACATAATCCATAGAGGAGCCAGGCCAGAGAGAACTGCAACAAATGACTCAGCAGGAGAAGGTCTTACTAACGTCAAGGGCCAGAAAGCCAAGCACTGTCATCTAAGAAGAAAATCTGCCAAGGAATCGAGACTACTCATAGGGTTGAAGCAACTTAATGTAAATCAGAGCTATTGCTCTCTTCTGTGATAACAGTTAACTAGTTAGTATGCTGCCCTTCTTAGTCACTTCCTTCCTCTTCCTCTACCTCTTTGTGGTTCCCGACCTTCGGTCCTAAGAACTCAACAATTCTATAGTCCTAGTAACCCCATGTAGATTTTTTTCCCTGTTAGATACATATTAATGTTTTCAGCTTTATTTGACTTCATGAAGCACAGTGATGCCAGTTACCGCAAAGTATATGCATAAACTCACAAGTCTGAACTAAAACTGTAAAGCATTTGAGAAAAAGCATAGGTTCTTATGCTCATTCCTTCATTCACTCACAGAATATCCAGTCAACATCTGTTGTTTACTGAAAGTTGGGTATTGCTGTAGGTGCTAGAATTCACAGTCTAGCTGGACAGACAGACATGTAAATAAGTTCTATGCGTAGTATATAGGTTTTAGAGTAGAGGCATGGCTAAAGTTCCAAGAGAGCACAGAAAGGAGAAGGCAATAGAGAAAGGAGAATTTCTAGAGATGGGGATTTTATTATTTATTTTTATTTATTTAGAGACAGGGTTTTGCTCTGTTGCCTAGACTGGAGTGCAGTGGTACGATCATGGCTCACTGCAGCTTCAACCTCCTGAGCTCACACTATTCCCCCACCTCAGCCTCCTGAGTAGTTGAGACTACAGGCACGTGCCACCATGCCTGGCTAATTTTTATATCTTTTTAAGAGACAGGGTCTCGCTATGTTGCCTAGGTTGGTCTTGAACTCCTGGGTGCAAGTTTTCAGTACGTTTTCTCCTCCAAATGGCTGCAACACCTCTCCAACAAGGGCACAGAGTTGGACTGGGGCTGAGATGGTTGAACTGACAAAAGTAGGCTTTAGAAGGTGGGTAATAACAAACTTCACTGGGCTAAAGGAGCATGTTGTAACCCAATGCAAAAAAACTAAGAATCACGATAAAACAATGTAGGAGCTAAGAGCCAGAACAGCCAGTTTAAAGGGGAGCAAAACTGACCAGATGGAGCTGAAAAACACAACGTGAGAAATTCACAATGCAATCACAAGTATCAATAGCAGAATGTACCAGGCAGAGGAAACAATCTCAAAGCCTGAAGACTATCTTTCTGAAATAAGACACACAGACAAGAACAGAGAAAACAGAATGAAAAGGAATGAACAAAACCTCTGAGAAATATGGGACTATGTAAAAAGACTGAACCTATGACTGATTGGGGTAACTTAAAGAGATGGGGAGAGTGGGACCAAGTTGGAAAACATACTTCAGGGTATCATTCCAGGAGAGCCAGGCATGGTGGCTCACGCCTGTAGTCCCAGCATGTTGGGAGGCTAAGGCAGGTGGATTGCCTGAGCTCAGGAGCTCAAGACCAGCCTGGACAACATGGTAAAACCCTGTCTCTATCAAAATACAAAAAAATCGCTAGATGTGTTGGTGTGTGCCTGCAATCTCAGCTACTCAGGAGGCTGAGGCACGAGAATTGCTTGAACCTGGGAGGCTGCAGTGAGCCGAGATCATACCATTGCACTCCAGCCTGGGTGGCAGAGTGAGACTCTGTCTCAAACAAACAAAGATATCATTCCAGGAGAACTTCCCCAACCTAGCAAGTCAGGCAAACATTCAAATTCAGGAAATCCAGGGAACTGCAGTAAGATACTCCATGAAAAGATCAACCCCAAGACATATAATCATCAGAGTCTCCAAGGTCAAAATGAAAGAAAAAAATGTTAAGGGTAGCCAGAAAGGAAGGCTAAGCCACCTACAAAGGGAAGACCATCAGACTAACAGCAGACCTCTCATCAGAAACCCTACAAGCCAGAAGAGAATGGGGGCCAATATTCCACATTCTTAAAGATTTTCCAATCCAGAATTTCATATCTGGCCAAACTAAGCTTCATAAGTGAAGGAGAAATAAAATCCTTTTCAGACAAGCGAATGCTTAGGGAATTCATCACCACCAGTCCTGCCTTGCAAGAGCTCCTGAAGAAAGCACTAAATATGGAAAGGAAAAACTGTTACTATTGGTATGGGTCTTGACTGTTTATTCAGCTTCCATTCTGTGTCTTTCAATGGGGCATGTATTTAGCCCATTTACATACATTTAAAGTTATATTGTTATGTGTGCATTTGATCCTGTCATCATGATGCTAGCTGGTTATTTTGCAGACTTGTTTATGTGGATGCTTCATAGTATCACCGGTTTGTGTACTTCAATGTATTCATGTAGTGGCTGGTAATGGTTTTTCCTTTCCATATTTAGTGCTTTCTTCAGCAAGAATCTCTGGGACACAGCTAAAGCAGTGTTAAGAGTGAGATGTACAGCATTAAATGCCCATATCAAACATCTAGAAAGATCTCAAATTCACAACCTAACAACACAAATAACTAGTGAGCTGAGAGCAAACAAACCTTAAAGCTAGCAGAAGACAAGAAATAACCAAGATCAGAGCAGAACTGGAGGAGACAGAGACATGAAAAACCCTTCAAAAAATCAACAAATCCAGGAGATAATTTTTCAAAAAAAGTAATAGACCACTTGCTAAATTAATAAAGAAGAAAAGAGAGAATAATCAAATGAGACACAGTCAGAAATGACAAAGGGGATAATACCACTGACCCCACAGAAATACAAACAACTCTGAGAGAATACCTCTACACACATAAACTAGAAAACCTGGAAGAAATGGATAAATTCCTGGACACATAAACCCTTCCGAGACTGAACCAGGAAGAAATCGAGTCCCTGAAAAGACTAATAATGAATTCTGAAATTGAGTCAATAGTAAATAGCTTACCAATCAAAAAAGCCCAGGACCAGATGGATTCACAAACGAATTCTACCAGAGGTGCAAAGAAGACCTGGTTGAGGCTAATAGCTTCTTCTGAAACGATTCCAAACAATTGAAAAGGGTGGACTTCTCCC
The DNA here is from genome assembly GCA_963573385.1 of Cacajao melanocephalus. Taxonomy (NCBI): domain Eukaryota; kingdom Metazoa; phylum Chordata; class Mammalia; order Primates; family Pitheciidae; genus Cacajao; species Cacajao melanocephalus. Next base: position 48,971 of record CAUYLG010032960.1, read on the forward strand.
TAACTCATTTTATGAGGCCAGTATCATCCTGTTACTAAAACCTGACAGAGATACAACAAAAAAAGAAAACTTCAGGCCAACATCCCTGATAAACATTGATGCAGAAATCTTCAACGAAATACTGGCAAATCCAGCAGCACATCAAAAAGTTTATCCAACATGATTAAGTCAGCTTCATCCCCAGGATGCAAGGCTGGTTCAACATACACGAATCAATAGATGTAATTCATCACATAAACAGAACAAAGGCAAAAACCACATGATTATCTCCACAGACCAGAAAAGGCCTTCAATAAAATTCAATACCCCTTCATGTTAAAAACTCCCAATAAACTAGGTATTATCCCAAAATAATAAGAGCAATTTATGACAAACCCACAGCAAATATTATACTGAATGGGCACAAGCTGAGGGCATTCTCCTTGTAAACTGGCACAGGACAAGGATGCTCTCTTTCACCACTCTTATTTAATATCATATTGGAAGTTCTGGCCAGGGAAATTGGGCAAGAGAAAGAAATAAAGGATATTCAGATAGGGAGAGAGGAAGCAAAATTATCTTTGTTTGCAGATGACATGATCTTGTATCTAGAAAATCACATCATCTCAACCCAAAAGCTTCTTAAGCTGTTAAGCAACTTCAGCAAAGTCTCAGGATACAAAATCAGTGTGCAAAAATTGCTAGTATTCCTATGCCCCAACACAAGTAGCAGAGAGCCAAATCATGAATTAACTCCCATTCCCAGTTGCTAGAAAGAGAATAAAATACCTGGCAATACAGCTAACAGGGAAGTGAAGGACCTCTCCAAGAACTACAAACCACTGATCAAAGAAATCAAGCTAACACAAACAAATGGAAAAACATTTCATGCTCATGGATAGGAAGAATCAATATTATGATAATGGCCATACTGCCCAAAGTAATTTATAGATTTAATGATATTTCCATTAAACTACCATTGATATTCTTCACAATATTAGAAGCTACTTAAAAAAACTTCATATGGAACCAAAGAAGAGCCCAAATAACCAAGACAATCCTAAGGAAAATAACAAAGCTGGAGGCATCACACTACCCGACTTCAAACTGTACTACAAGACGGCAGTAACCAAAACAGCATAGTACTGGTACAAGAGCAGACACACAGATCAGTGGAACAGAGTAGAGAATTTAGAAATAAAACCATACACCTACAACCATCTGATCTTCGACAAACCTGACAAACACAAGCAATGGGGAAAGGATTCCTTGTTTAATAAATGGTGTTGGGAGAACTGGCTAGCCATATGCAGAAAATTGAAACTGGACCCCTTCCTTATCCCTTATACAAAAATTAACTCAAGATGGATTAAAGACTTAAATGTAAATCCTAAAACCATAAAAACTTTAGAAGAAAACCTAGGCAATACCATTCAGGACATAGGCATGGGCAAACACTTCATGACTAAAACACCAAAAGCAATTGCAACAAAAGCCAAAATTGACAAATGGGATCTAATTAAACTAAAGAGCTTCTGCACAGCAAAAAAAAAAAAAAAAACAAAAAACAAACAAAAAAACAAAAACCTAGCATCAGAGTGAACAGGCAACCTATGGAATGGGAGAAAATTTTTGCAGTCTACCCACTGACAAAGGTCTAATATCCAGAATTTACAAGGAACTTAAACATATTTACAAGATAAAAACAAATATCCCCATCAAAATGCAGGTGAAGGATATGAACAGACACTTCTCAAAAGAAGACATTTACACAGCCAACAAATGTGAAAAAATGCTCATCATCACTGATCATTAGAGAAATGCAACCAAAACCACATTGAGATGTTATCTCACACCAGTCAGAATGGCTGTTATTAAAAAGTCAAAAGATAACAGATGTTGGTGAGGTTTTGGAGAAAAGGGAGCACTTATACACTGATGGGGGGAGTGTAAATTAGTTCAACCATGTGGAAGACAGTGTGGCGATTCTTCAAATAACTAGTGGCAGAGATACCATTAATCCCAGCCATCCCATTACAGGGTGTATATCCAGAGGAATAGAAATCATTCTGTCATAAGATGTGTGCACACATATGTTCATTGCAGCACTATTCACAATAGCAAAGACATGGAATCAACCTAAATGACCATTATTACTACAATGGATAAAGAAAATGTGGTACATATACACCATGGAATACTATGCAGCCATAAAAAGGAATGCGATCATGTTGTTTGCAGGTACATGGATGGAGCTGGAAGCCATTATCTTTAGCAAACTAATACAGGAACAGAAAACCAAATATTGCATATTCTGACTTATAAATGGGAGTTGAATGATGAGAACACATGGACACATGGTAGGGAACAACACCCACAAGGGCCTATTGGGACTGGGGCTAGGGGAAGGGGGAACATCATGAAGAATAGTAATGGATGCTGGACTTAATACCTAGGTGGGGGGTTGATCTATGCAGCAAACCATCATGGTACACATTTACCTATGTAACAAACCTGCACATCCTACACATCTACTCCAGAACTTAAAAGTTGAAGGTGAAAAAAGAATAATATTTTCAAAGACCCAGAATCATGAAAGACCATGGTGTATTTATGGATTAGAAAGATAATTCCATGTGGATGATGTTAGGGTAGGATGTCAGAAGAGGGGAGCGGGAGATGAAGCAGGGAAAGAAAGCAAGTCTGGATTGCTTTTGCAGGCTATGCTTACTAAATTAGAGAGTATTACAGATTTTACTAACAGAGTTACTTTTTTTTTTTTTTTTTTGAGACAAGAGTCTCGCTCTGTTGCCCAGGCTGGAGTGTGGTGGCATGATCTTGATCTCAGGTCACTGAAGCCCCCTCCTCCCAGGTTCATGCAATTCTCATGCTTCAGCCTCTCAGGTAGCTGGGATTACAGGCGCACATCACCATGCCCAGCTAATTTTTGTATTTTTAGTAGAGACGGGGTCTCACCATGTTGGCCAGGCTGATCTTGAACTCCTTACCTCAATGATCCACCTGCCTCAGGCTCCCAAAGTGCTGGGATTACAGGCGTGAGCCACTGTGCCCAGCTGACTGAATTACTTTTTGATGAGAGCTAATTATTCTGTTGACAGGTAGGGGATTGATATGAATACGTTCTTTCTCTCCATTGATGGAAAACTTATGCCAGTGCTAGAGTGGGAGCAGCTAAACTCAGCAGGGACAAAACCAAATAAGGTACAGAGCTGGCCACAGTTTCTACTACATAGATTTGCACATGATGGATATCTATGAATGTTCTTTACTTGCTGGGGTTTGGAGTGTGTGTGTGTGTGTGTGTGTGTGAGAGAGAGAGAGAGAGAAGCAATTTAGTTCTATAATTGGTATAAAGAAAGGTGGGCTGGGGTAGAGCATAAATCTTGGAACTCACTCTGGTATTAGAAATTCTTAACTACACCTCTGCTCACTATTACATGGACAGTGTTGCCTTTCATGTTCTTGTGAGATGTGAGTGATAGGTATAACATGTGAATGTTTCTTCCCCCCACTCCTCTCTTAGTAAATGAGGTGTATTTTAGTTCAAGAGAAAAAGGGATGCATAGAAGAACAGGTGTAATAAATAAAATCCTTAGAAAAAGTCTTTGTTAGTTTTTCTCAAAGGTTTAATTTTGTTTTCTCAAAATTAGTTGGCATGGCAGACGGGTCATGGGCATTAGCAGGCAGCTTTAAGTATTCCTGTTTATTTCACCGTACCGCAGTCATAAAGTGACAGCAAGGCCCGCAGTTACACAGTAGAGGTGGAAAGAGTCATATTATTTGGAGACAGGATGGTCAATATAATGTGTAACAGGCTGCAAATAAAGACCTAGAAAAGCATTTGAGGTCTTGTTGCCATCCTTGACTGTCTCAGTGCTACTTGTGACAGGACTACCAGAGTGTAGAATCTGAGGCATTCTCTAACTGAATTAAAAATAGAAAACGTAGTGTAAGATGTCTAAGATGTATAAGTATGCGAGCAGAATGAATAGTAAGAACTGGCAGGACCTGGTCCGCCCTTCCTTCCTTTGTAATCTGATCTGTAGTATCTTTTCTATTGTTTTCAAGTACAAATTTAAATTCTTAGTATCTTATAGTGTCTTCTATTTTGGACATTGGTCTTAATATTCTGGACTTCGGACGCCTTTATAAGAGGTTAAATTTATAAGCGGTTAATTTGCTCCTAACTCAGTTCAGTAAATATCTCAACTAGTGTAAATATCTTTAGCTTTGTGTTGAAATTTTTGTTTTTTCTTGCATGCCCAATATTATCCTGCAGCAGGTGCAGACTCTGTGCTTTCTGAATTCTTCATGAACATAAATCCCAGAGGAGATATTTTTCATTCCCTGCATACCATTGTTCTGATAATGATGCTTATAAAACACAGAGAGATACTTTCTAGCTATATATTTCAAGAAAGCCCAGTGTTCATCAGGAAAATGTGGAACTGCCTACAGGTTTTTTGTAGATATATGTGTATGGTTTTGGGTAAGTTTGCTAGAGGTAAAAGCTGCCTTATTTATTGCAATCCACTAGCATCAGTACAGTTCATAGTAAGGGTGTCACACTGTGAAATTGTTACACGCCCCTTTCTGTTCTCCCTGGATCATTTAGTTGTTAAAACATAATTTAAAATGATAATTGCTGGAAATGTGGATGATCAGGGAAGTATTCCAGAGCAGCTTTGCAAATTATATATAGAGTATTTATAAGCACCCTTTGAAAAACCTATTTCCTAGACACTACTTAAGAAATATTCAGGTGAGGGAAAATGGATAAAATGATATCAGTAGTTTATACTATTCATTTAGTCTGTGTCAGAATTTTCCAGAAGCAACCATTTGCAAGTAACAGAATGGTGCCTTAATGCTTCTCTTTCTCTCTCACTTCCTGCCTCCCTTCCACTTGCCCGCCCTTCCTTCCTTCCTTCCTTCCCTCCTTCCTCCCTTGCTTCCCTCTCTCCTTCCCTCCCTCCCTCCCTCTCTCCCCTCCTTCCCTCCCTCCCTCCCTTCCTTCCTCCCTTTCTCCCCTCCTTTCTTCTCTTTTCCTTCCCTCATTTCCGTCCTCCCTCCTTCCCTCCCTCCTCCCTTTCTCTCTCCTTCTTTCCCTCTCTCCCTCCCTTCCTCTTTTTGTTAGTACAAGTTGTGGTGTGAGTGTGGAATCTCTGAGGACAATGAATGTTATGTTAATAAGTTCGTCTTTAATACACCATGCAAACTACTGGACAGTGACAAATCCTGTCTATATAACTTGCTCTGGAAGGTTTAGAAAGTTGCATACCCATCCTAAAATAAATCTAGGCATAGTAAGCTCCTGCCAATTATTCGTAAGAAGCATGTTGGGACTGACAGACTCATGTCTGAAGAATAGACGGATACTTCTCATCCCTGTCTTGACTCTGATCTTGCTCCAGAGCTAGCATCTCATATTTCCAATTGCTGCTAGACAGTTTCTTGTGAATGACCTTTTGTTGCCTAAAACTCTCCATGGGTAAAGCTAAATTTTAAACATGGTTTCCTTGCTTATCTTTATTCTACTCATGTATCTGTTTCTTTTTGCTTTCTTCACTCCGTCAGTTGCCAAAATCCATCAATGTTTTCCTTTCCCCATTTCCTTCCAACCTTCTCTTCTCCACTTCCCTCTTTATTCCACCCTTTCATCCTCTTGTGCCTTTATTCACCCTTTATATTAAGTGTCTTCTTTATGCAGATCTTTGGGTATACAGATATCCACAAGGCAGCTACATGGTTCTCTCTTTGTCTTGCTTTTTTACTGATAGAACAATTTAAGAGTCTTGTAACTAAATCTTTGTTTTTAGTATCCTTTATCTTTTTCTTTGTCTCCTCCCACCAACCTTTCATTCTACACAATTGTTACCAAATTAGTTGATGGAAAGTTTTTCCACCAAATTTCCTTTGAATCTGTAACTCTTCAGGTTTTTTTTTTTTTTTTTTTTAAATGCTTACTTGGTCTTTCTTTTCCACAGCAAAATAGAAGTGGTGTAGGGGCATGGGAAGTACTTCTTTTCTTCCCATCCTCCTCAAGCCAAGCATTCAAGACTCTCTTCAAGATGAGCCCCACCTGTCTTTTCAGTATGCAGCATCCATCTTAAGTTTCTTCGTAAGCTCTTCACCCCAAGGACACTGATGTGTTCACTACATTCTGAGTCAGCCGGGTATCTTTCTGGTGCTATGCTTGAGCATTCCTTTCCCCTCAAAATCACTCCTCACTTATGACTCTGCCAGTACAAAGTCTGTCTTTCCTTCAAAATACAAGTCAATCATAAAGCTTTTCTCAATCTTCTATCCCAGGAATTGACTTTTTTTTTTTTTCTTTTTTTGTGAACGACCAGACAGCAAATATTCTAGGCTTTCTGGGCCATACAGTAATTGTGGCAACCATTCAAGAAAGCAGACATAGACAATATATAAAGGAATGGGTGTAGCTGTGTTCCAATAAAACTTCATTTGTACCAACCTAATCAACATAGCAAGATCCTGTCTCTACAACAAAATAAAAGATTTAGCTGGGCATATGCTTATGCTCCCAGCTACTTGAGAGGCTGAGGCAGGAAGATCGCTTGAGCCCAGGAGTTACAGGCTGCAGTAAATAGGCCCACACCACTGCATTCTAGCCTGGGTGACAGAGGGAGACCTTGTCTCTTAAAAACAAACAAACCAAAAAAAAAAAAAAAAGAAAGAAGAAAAAAACCTCTTTATATACAGACATTGAAATTTCAGTTTGAAATATTTTTCATGTGTCATGATACATTATTCTCCTGGTTAGTTTTGTTAATCAGTTTTGTTCAACCATTTAAAAATGTGAAAAACTAGTCTTAAATCATGGGCCATCTAAAAACAGGTGACCGGTAGATTTGGCCCGTGGGTGTAGTTTCTCACATAATTCCTGATAGGGAGTCACTTGAACTATGCACTTGGTGTGCAGTATACTTTCTATATACTGACCTGCACTGCATTTTAACTGTGTGTTTATTAACTTTACTCAGATCAAAATCCAAGAAAACCGGAGTTTATCTCATAGTTCTTCCTATTTCCTCAGACCTACCACAGTATCTTTTGGATAAGTAGGATTCAATGGAAACAAAATGGTATAAGTGATTCAAGCAAGCTCTGTTAGAATAGTCATCTATGAGTCTTTTGGCCCCTATGATTAAGTCAAAAGTAAATAAGAAATAACATTTTCTTCCAAAACCAGTATGATGTTTAACGGGTTAAAAAAAAAAAAGAAAAAAAAAGAAATAACATTTTCTACAGATAATTCATTGCAGAATTATTGTCTCTTTCTGCATGCTCACGTGTGAATTGAAAATATATCTCATTGTAAATTAAAGGGACAGAATATGACATAAGCTTATTTTTCTTTATAATTGGTATTTCATTAATATGGAAATATTTGCTTTCTTGGCAAATAAAATACATTTGGAAAACAACACAACAAAATTAGGATAGCAGCAATGGGAGCTTCTAAAATGTGTTTCTAGAAACAGAACAGAAAAGTATCTTCCTTTAAGATCTCTTCAGCTGCCTGGAAACAAGCATTACTCAGTGTTCTCATGGACCTAGACACTGCAGTTATGGCCAGTGCTGACACAGTCCAGTGTCTAAAATCGGCCTTGGTTTCTTGGCAATAGTTTCAAACTTAAATTTAAGTAACAGTTGAAGAAAAAGTTGTACATTTGATTAACTAGAACAGTAGGTATTTCCAGGTGTAAAAACATTCCACAAAGGAAGAAAATCCAGGCATTTCCCCCTACCACCAGCTTTATAACCCTCAATCTCAAAAAAGTGCTACAGACACCCTTTTGAGCAGATGAGGGATAGGATGAGCTCTGGAATTCTTTTGATTTTTATGTTTGTCGTTAGTTTTTCAGGCCAGCTGGCTAAGCAGGGACTATTTCTAGCCTAAAGGAAGCTCTAAGGAAGACCTTGTGATTTAGTTGCTAAGTAAGTATTTCTGCAGATGCTGTTATCTTTAGGTAATGATGCCCTACTTTGCAAATAAAATGATGCATTTATTTTGGAATATTAGTTGGATTTCTGAAACGTTGAGCTTTCTAATACGGGATTCTGCTATTAACTACTGGTGTGCCTAAAGACACTAACCCTCATTTGTAGTGAAGTATTGGTTTGGATGATGTGCAAATTTCTCTCTGGTTTATGACTCCACTTCTGTCTAAATGTCTCCTAGGATTAAAAGATATCCTGGTTTCCCAGCCAGAATGGAGAATAGATTTTCTGGCCTAGTTTGTGTAAAATGGAACTCCCAATTCCCATGGGGTGCAGACATGGCACTCTTTTCATATGTGACCGAAAGCCGGACAGTGTTATGTGGGTAACTTGGTTCCTTGTCACATGTACCCCCTACTCCTGAGAAATCTCTGCTTGTGAAAGAACATAACAAACTCCCTGGTTTGTCACCAGTAGTTATAATACTTTAAATATCTCAGATTACTTTGGGTTAAGCAGGATTTAAAAATATTATTATTCTTTTTGCCTGTGGGAGCAAATCATGAAAGATTTATTTTTCATCGCTCACTTGCCTTCTGCCAAAACTCAGTTTCGTGTCCTTGTTCTTCTCCTTCTTCTTTTCTTTTGAAATCCCATTTTCCACTTTGTATTAAAGTTAAGTAGTTTGTAGATTGAGTTATTTAATCCAGATAAATAGGACTTCCTTGGCTCTCTTGATTGCTCTGACCTCATTTGTGCAGCAGAACCGACCATTCTGGCCTTCTGGAATATGCTGTGGTGAAAAGAGCATGATTTGAAAGTCAGACTTATTTTAAAATACCAGTTCTGCTGTTGCCTGGCTCTAGTAACCTGGGAAAATCATTTAACCTTCCTGAATCTTAGTTTCCTAATCTGTTTTAAGAATAAATGTAATAAAGTATGCAAATAATCGAACATACTACTAAACTCAGTAGGAATATAATAAATATTACTTTCCATCCTCAGTTCCTCACCTAGGTCTTTTTGTTATTATTTGTTGTTATTACAGCTTGGCAACTGGGTAACTTGATTTTCATGACTGTAATAATATATTAATAGCAAGATACACTCGTAAGAATTTCAGAATTCTTACTGGATGCTACACCCACCTGCCCACACATACGCGAACAAAATGTAAAACAAATAGCTACTTTTATGCACTGTTTCTTACAAAGAGAGAGTTGGAACTAAGAAGTAGTCACATTTGGTGCTACAGAGAGGAAATGAAGGAGGTGGGAGGAGGACCTGAAATTCTTGCTTTTCATAGTGCTTTGATAAGCATTATTAGATCCTGTTCTTTGCTCTGAATGGCTTATTGCTTTTTGTAATACATATTTTATCTAAAGTGTCGAGAGAGATGGTTTAACATTTCATTCTGTTAAGAAAAAAAAAAAAACAAAAACAGAAAATTGTAGGCTCTTAGATTTTGGAGCACAGTATGTTATGTTCCAACATAGAAATTAAAACCACCACCACCAAAAAAATCGAGTTAAATAATCAGGCCCCCAATTGATTAAAACATAAAACCTGACATAAGGTCTTTTCAGTCTGAAATTCTACAGTGAAGTTTCATTTAATGTCAGTATATGCTGTTTTTGCACCATACAGGACACAGTTCCCTGGCTGCTGGTAATTTTCAATCCTTTACAAATTTTGATTTTGTGTACCAAAGTCTCAGTTTTTTAATGTCTGGGTGTGAACCCATCCAAACAATAACAAAAACTTCTTTAATTGGCTTTTAATTTCTGGGTTTTTTTCTTTGCTTTTATTTTTTTATTTTTTTATTTTTTTATTTTTTAAGAGACATGGTCTTGCTTTGTTGCCCAGGCCGGAGTGCAGTGACTAGATCATAGCTCACTGTAACTTCCAACTCCTGCACTCAACTTCCAACTCCTCTTCCACCTTACCCTCCCTAGTCTCAGCTAGTAGTTGAGATGGCTAGCATGCTCCACCATGCCTGGCTAATTTTTAAACTTCTTTTTTGTAGAGATAGAGTCTCTGGCTGGTGTGGAACTCCTGGGATCAAGTGATCCTCCTGCCTTGGCTTCCCAAAGTGCTGGGATTACAGGTGTGAACCACAGCACCTGGCCCAGATTCTCATTTCTGAATCGATAAATAATCCAATTTCTCTGACAAAGAAATGTAAAATAAAGTATACAGTGAACTTGATCAGTTTTTTTGATAAATATTGTTGAATTATAACAAAATATCTTCACAATTTGTTTTCTGCTATTACTAAGTCTTTCTTGTGAATAAATATACCACATTAGTCGAATTGGCAAGGCATTCATTCATTAGCTGGGGATAGTAATTGAATATAGGTACTTTAATCTTAGAAAATTGTTTTGCTAAAATTTTAACTATTATAACCTCCTTCATATGATATTTATTCTTTTTTTTTCTTTTTTAACTTTAATGGTATAGAATTGAAAATGCCTTTAGAGACCATTAACCCACCCATATCTCTTATGCACTGAATTGTGTGCCCCCTCCCACCAATCAAATTCATATGTTGAAATTCTCCAGTAGCTCAGAATGTGACTATTTTAGAGATAGGGTCTTTAAAATGTAATCAAGGTAGAATCCATTAGGGTGGGTTTTAGCCCAACATGACTGGTGTCTTTATAAGAGATTAAGACACAGATAAGCACAGAGGGAGCACCATGTGAGGACATATTCAGAAGACAGCCATCTATAAAACAAGGAGAGAGGCCTCACAGGAAATGAACCCTGCTGATATCTTGATCTCAGACTTTAACTTCCAGAATTGTGAGAAAATAATTTTTTTTTTTGAGACGGAGTCTTGTTGCTGTTGCCCAGGCTGGAGTGCAGTGGTGCAATCTTGGCTCACTGCAACCTCTGCCTCCCAGGTTCAAGTGATTCTCCTGCCTCAGCCTCCTGCGTATCTGGGATTACAGGCACGTGCCACCACACCCAGCTAATTTTCGTATTTTTAGTAGAGATGGGGTTTCACCATATTGGTCAGGCTGGTCTTGAACTCCTGACCTCATAATCTGCCCACCTTGGCCCCCCAAAGTGCTGGGATTACAGATGTGAGGCACTGAGCCTAGCTGAGAAAATAAATTTTAATTGTTTAAGCCACCCAGTCTATGGAGCTTTACTATGGCAGCCCTAGAAAACTAATACAATATCTTAAATGTGGTCATAGTATTGTCCGATAGAGCAAAGGTTTCCCATGTGGGTCCTTCCTTTTGCCAAATTTCCTTTGTTTTTACATGCTACCAAAGTGTGACTGGCAAACTTTCTGTGCATAAGGATGGTCATGTGCTGTATAATCATAATGAGATTTCTTTTACTTTCATTGTAGGTTCAGAAGTACATGTGAAAGTTTGTTATATAGGTAAACTCATGTTACAGGGGTTTGACGTACAGATTATTTCATTACCCAGGTACTAAGCCTAGAACCTAAGAGTCATTTTTTCCAATGTTCTCCCTCCTCCCACCCTCCATCCTTAAGTAGGCCCCGGTGTCTGTTGTTCCCTTATATATGTCCATCTGTTCTCATCATTTAGCTCCCACTTGTAAGTAAGAACATGCAGTACTTGGTTTTCTGTTCCTGCATTAATTTGCTAAGGATGATGGCCTCCAGCTCCATCCATGTTCTTGCAAAGGACATGATCTCATTATTTTTTATGGCTGTATACTATTCTAAGGTGTATATGCACCATATTTTCTTTATCTAGTCTACTGTTGATGGGTATTTAGGTTGACTCCACGTCTTTGCGTTGTGAATAGTACTACAGTGAACATACATGTTCATGTGTCTTTATGGTAGAATGATTTACATTCCTTTGGGTATATACCCAGTAATGGGATTGCTGAGTCAAATGATACTTCTGTTTTTACCTCTTTGAGGAATTGCCCCATTGTTTTTCACAATGGTTGAACTAATTTCCACTCCCACCAACAGTGTATAAGTCTTCCCTTTTCTCCCAAACCTCGCCAACATCTGTTATCTTTTGACTTTTTAATAACAGCCATTCTGACTGATGTGAGATGGTATCTTATTGTGGTTTTGATTTGCATTTCTCTAATGATCAGTGATATCAAGCTTTTTGTCATATGCTTGTTGGCCACATGTATTTCTTCTTTTGAGAAGTGCCTGTTCATGTCCTTTGACCACTAATTAATGGGATTGTTTGTTTTTCTTCTTGTAAATTTGTTTAAGTTCCTTATAGATGCTGATATTAGACCTTTGTCAGATGCATAGTTTGTAAATATTTTCTCCTATTCTGTAGGTTGTCTGTTTACTATTTTGCTGTGCAGACGTTCTTAAGTATAATTAGATCCAATTTGTCAATTTTTGCTTTTTTGTAATTACTTTTGGCATCTTTGTCATGAAATCTTTGCCAGTTCCTATGTCTAGAATGGTATCACCTAGGCTATCTCCTGGGTTTTTATAGTTTTAGGTTTTAAATTTAAGTCTTTTATTCATCTTGACTTGAGTTTTGTATATAGTATAAGGAAGGAGTCTAATTTCAATCTTCTGCATATGGCTAGCCAGTTCTCCCAGTGCTAATTTATTGAATAGGGAGTACTTTCCCCATTGCTTTTGTCAGCTTTCTGCATATTGACATTTCTGTCAACTGCATATGTGACAGTGGTCCCATAAGATGATAGTGGAGCTGAAGAATTCTTGTTGCCTAATGACGTCTTGATGATTCTGACCCTGTGTAGGCCTCGGCTAAGGTATGTGTTTGTGACTTTGTTTTTAACAAAAAGTTTAAAAAGTTAAAAAAAAAAGATTTTTTCAGGTAGATACAGGCCTGTAGAATAATGGCTCACACCTGTAATCTCAGCACTTTGAAAGGCTGAGACAGGAGGATTGCTTGAGCCCAGGACTTCGAGATCAGTGTGGGCAACATGACAAGACCCTGTCTCTACCAAAAACAAAATAAAACAAAGAAAATGTTTTGTACAGCTGCACCATGTGTTTGTGTTTTAAGCTAGGTGTTATTATAAAAGTGTCAAAAAGTTAAAAAAATTAAAAAGTTTATAAAGTAAAATGTTACAGTCAACTAAAGTTATTATTGAGGAACAAATTTAAAAAATAAATTTAGTGTAACCTATAATCGTCTATAGTAGTATAGAATAATGTCCTAGGCCTTCACATTCACTCACCACTCACTCACAGACTCACCCAGAGCAACTTCCAGTCCTGCAAGTTCTGTTCATGGTAAGTGCCCTCGATAGGTGGACTATTAATCTTTTATATTGTGTTTTTACTGTAGCTTTTTTGTGTTTAGATATGTTTGGATACATAAATACCATTGTGTTAAAATTGCCTACAGTATTTAGCACAGTAACATGCTGTACAGGTTTATAGCCTAGGAGAAATAGGCTATACCACAGAGCTTAGATGTGTAGTAGGCTATTCTAAGTTTTAGTAAATGTACTCTCTGATGTTCACGCATGATGAAATTGCCTAATGACTCATTTCTCAGGACATATTTCTATTGTTGAGTGATTATTAACTGTATATTAAAATATCTTTCAATGACAAATATTTATAATTTAGACTTGGGACAAATTAAATAGACTTTTTCTCCCATTGTAATAAATTAACGAGATCTTACTGAATAATCCACCACCGAGATAATTTTTACAAAATCAGTTGTAGGAGTATGTTCTCCATATTCAATCATTTCCTAAGTCTTACTGTTTTTACTGCCCTTTCTCTTAAAATATGGCATTTTACCACCGTATTTTTCCTTCTAACTTTCACTACCCTAATTTATACATTAACGTTTCTCCTGAGCTCATATGATAACTTCCCAAGTGTTTTGTTGTTGTTTTGAGACAGGGTCTCGCTCTTTCGCCCGGGCTGCAGTGCAGCAGTGTGAACTTGGCTCACTGCAGCCTCTGCCTCCCAGGTTCAAGCAATTCTCCTGCCTCAGCCTCCTCAGTAGCTGGGACCACAGGCACACGCCACCATGCCAAGGTAATTTTTTGTATTTTTAGTAGAGATAGGGTTTCACCATGTTGACCAGGATGGTCTTGATTTCCTGACATCAGGATCCAACAGCCTAGGACTCCCAAAGTGCTGGGATTACAGGTGTGAGCAACCGTGCCTGGCCCTTCCCCAAGTATTTTTATGCCTAGACTGTTTTTCTCTCCAAACTATTTATTACATAGATGTCAGAGTTATAATTATGACGCAAAAATCTTTTCTTGGCAAATGTCTTCAAGAGTTTCCTATTATCTACAAAATACAATCTAAACCCCTTTCTAACACATCAGCATACACTGCATGATGTAGCCCCCTCAGACCTGTTCTATATTATGTCTTTCCCAAGTGTTCCAAGCTCAACCCTTGTTTTACTCACTCACATGGAATTAACTCTATCTCCCAGAATGCATTGGACTTAGGTCTTTGCATGAGTTGTTCTCACTACCTGTAATGCTTTCTCCAATATTCTGATAAAGCTCTCATTTTTAAAGTCTTAGCTCAAATAATACCTTATCTCTTGGCGAGTGAATTAAACGTGCCTTCTGTGTTCCCATGACATACTCTTCACAGCCCCAGGTATGTCTCCTCAATCAATGCCTTTCCGTATTTGACTACTCATTGCCTATTGTCATGCTTTCATGGTGGAGGGACTCAATAGCTATTAAATGAATAGAGAGAATTAAGTGGGTTATGTTCTCATAGAACTACTGAAGAGTGTACAGAAAGGCTCTACATCTGCCACAGAGTCTTTATGGAAATGACTAGAAAAGAGAATCGTGCCATCAGGGTCACTTTTCTCCACAGAAATAATGCTCTAATTGGGGGGCCATTGTATAGAAAAAGGACATAGTGACAGGTAAATCATAGCTTTGACCACATAGGAAAAGCAAAGATATGACAATTATAAACTTTAAATTATAATCTTATGCTCTAAGTTCTGTAAGATGGGGTATAGATGTTCTAGATATATTTGTTACTTAATATTGCATCAAACTGGATGTTAATCAATTTTACTAAATCGTTTAAAATAGATTTAAGGCTGCTTAGAAAACACGTAACAGCGGGATCTTTACAATCAAACTTCTACAATTCTGTACTTAAAATTGAAGTAATATTAGGCATTAACAAAACATTTAATATTAAATGTCATTTTTGTTTCCTTAGAATAATTTATTTTGGAACTGGTGTGAAGTAGACTTAGACCTTTTTGAAAAGTGTCTGAATTTGCATGCACAGTTGGTGGGGATATGGATTAGAAAATATACTTGAAAGCAATTTAGCTTCATGTTTTAAGAGTCTTCAAATTGTTCATAATGTGTGACCTAGTATTTACAATCCTGGGAGCTGATCTTAAAAAAATAAATCAGACATTTAAAAACAGCTTCATTAACAAACATATTTCACAACACTGAAATTCAAAAGATAAAAAGTCATCAATAAAATGTTAGTTAAGAAAACACAGTTCATCTCTTCAATGGACTATTTTCCTGTTGTTAAAAATTTACAATTACAAGGCAGAACATTAATTTTATAATAGCAAGAAAAAGCAGGATGCAAAACTATGCTTACAGTGAAATCTCAGTTATGGTATCAAAATATGGTTAGGAAAACTGGAACACAATTTTTCAAATTATGAATGGTGACTGTTGCTGAAATGTAAATTTTTTACACATTTGTTTACTGCTTTCCAGTTTATATATATTACTATTTTTAAAAATAATTTCAAATTTTATTTTCAACTCAGGGGGTACATGTGCAAGTTTGTTACCTGGTATGATTCTGAGGTTTGGGGTAAAACGATCCCATCACACAACTACTAAACACAGTACCCAATAGTTAGTTTTACAACCTTGCTTCCCTTCCTCCCTCCCCCATCTAGTATCCCCAGTGTTTTTTATTTTTCTCTTTATGTACCTGAGTACCCAATGTTTAGCTTCCACTTATAAGTGAGAACATGAGTTTCCTGTGTTAATTAGCTTAGGATAATTTTTTTTGGTTCCTGTGTTAAGTGTGTTTTGGTTCCTGTGTTAATTTGCTTAGGTTGATGGCCTGCAGCTGCATCCATTTTGCTGCAAAGGACATGATTTTATTCTTTTTTACGGCTATGTAGTATTCCATGACATATATGTACCACATTTTCTTTATCCAAGCCATTATTGATGGGAATCTAGGTTGATTCCATGTCTTTGTTATTGTGAATAGTGTGATGAACCTATGAGTCCATGAATCTTTTTGGTAGAATGATTTTTCTTTTGGATATGCACCCAGTAATGGGATTGCTGGGTCAAATGGTAGTCATGCTTTAATTTCTTTGAGAAATCTCCAAACTGCTTTTCATAGTGGCTGAACTTATTTACATTCCCACCAAGAGCGTATAAGCATTCCCTTTCTTCTGCAGCTTTGCCAGCATCTATTTTTTTATATATTTTTTATAATTGGAAATTTATTAACTTTCAAAATTATTCCATTGATTTTAGCATTTTTTCAGAGTTCTAGAGGCATGAGTCATGATTTTTGCTGATAGACACGTTCTCCCACTGATAAATTATTTTTAGAAACAAGGCCTCACTATATTTCCCATTTTCTCTGTTTATTCCAAGTGTTGATAGTTATTGGTTTTGTGGAGGGTACTTCACTTCATGAACAACAGTAGCCACTATCCTAAATAATACTAAACTGTTAAGAAGGACTTTTAAAATGCAACTTAAAAACATCTTAGAGACTGGCTAAAATGGTACTGGGAGAAAGGAAAGTTGGATCTGGCCTACAGTATGTATTTCATGCATGAGGCCCTCTTCTGATTCTGTTAATAAAAATTTAAAGGTCATGTGCCTATCCTATGTAGCAATAATAGAGTCTTTTCTGAGTAGGTTAGTGACAATATATGCCTGCTACCTGTTCTTTTCTATTTCTTATATTTACTCTACTGTTCAATCCTGGCTTCCCTTTGGGTGGTTTTTATTTGTGAGGCACAAACGTATGTTCTTATTTTACTTCTTGCTCTTGTTTTCATATTTAGTCTCAAATGGCATAGTCTTTATTTCATTCCTGACTATTTAACCATATCCTCTGGGAATAAATTGATATTTGCTCTTCCAGCGGTCCCACCGAAGTGTCTTGAGTAAACAACTTACTAAAAATATTCCATTCTTTTCTGAATCATTTTGAATGATCATTTCTAAAGGATGTGCCTTCCTTTAATCTGGAACTACTGAATCACAGACAGATGTTCTCCTATTCCTAGTCATTTTGAGCACTAAAGCTAGGAGGCAAATAAATCAAATTCTTCATTATCTGGAGTCCTTTTAGACTGATAAAAAAAAACAAAATAATAAAGAGAAATACTTAAGTGCCTGTTCTTTCCATTTGCTTCTCCATTTTAACTTTGGCTATTTGCTTTTTCAAAGCTGTTGCAGTATCTTTATACAGCTGAAACAAAGCATGTACTTAAATCTACACATTATGGAACTACTGGGTTTGTTACTAGTGAATTGAATTAGAGTATTTTCAAATAATCACTTTGACAAAATGACTACTACTTACAGAGAAAAGATTTGGACCTGAAACAAGATGTCCGCTAGCCTGCCCTCCTTGGAATGTGCTAGATATCCCCTACTTGACAGGCTCAGCACATTCTCTTAATGTCTTTTTCTTTTGGTACTACTGGATGTTGCCAGTGGGTAACATCCACACAAGTAGAAAGGTTAAAATATGTACTATTTTGGGGATCTCTGAAAATAAACAACCTGTAAAAGTACAGTCTAAAAGAAAAGTGTTTTTCTCAAAGAAAAAATTACTACATAAGCATTTCCTCAGGTACCAGTGTGACGTGTGAACTCATTGATGGAGGAGGCGGCCTTGTCAGGATGCCAAAAATGCAGATACTTAAAGGGAAATTTTAGTGGTGAAAACAGAGATGTTAACTGGCAGATGAGCCACTGGCACATTTCCCAGGTAAAAAGTATTTTGTTTAAAGAAAGGTATTTTTTGCATGAAATATTTTCTAAATTTAGAAAATAAACTTCTTTAATAACTCTGACTCACAAGAAATATAACTCATCAATAAAAATATCATTTTAAGATTTTTTTTTTTTTTGAGATGGAGTTTCGCTCTTGTTGTTCAGGCTGGAGTGCCATGGTGCCATCTCAGATCACTGCAACCTCTGCCTCCCGGGTTCAAGCGATTCTTTTGCCTCAGCCTTCCAATTTGAAGATATTCTTAACAATTGGTCAGTGTGAATCAAATATAAGAATATGATTCTTTAAGTGCTAGGATAAATATTTGGATGTTGAGTATTTTGCATATTCTCAAAAATTAGCAAGAAGAGCATGAAAAAATGCATTTAAGTTCTTTGTGTATGATCATGGGATGAGTACAGTACATATGTAGAGGCAAAAATCCACAGTTTTCTAATCTCTATCTCAAGACTGTTTGTGGATTAAATGTAATATTATGATATGCTGGAACTGGGATGAAACATTAAAGGTGGTTAAATATTGTGAAATTGCTTTTTACTTCCTTGGGGAAAGCATGAAGACAAAGGAATTTTTGGAAATGAGAAAACAGGGATAGAGTCATATTGGCTACTGTGACGTGATACATTGCTTTGCATTAAGAACAGCCAAAAGAATGTTGCAGAGGTGAAAGAGAAAAGAAGTAAGATGGTCAAATAGAATGAGTGGGTTGAAGTGTTAAAGGTGCTGGGAGAGAATAGCAAACATGGCTTGATTTAAAGAAATTTCTTGCAGCACAACGTAATTTGTATATTACTAATTTTGACTGAAGAAAAGCATGAGCAATACTGAACAGAGCTAGTTCTAGAGGGTGATGGAGGATGTGATCTTATGTGTGAGGTAAGTAATGCAAAATGCAGCTCCCTCCTTGACAATGAATATTCACTTGTTCTCAAGATCCATATTTGATTCCCATTGCCAGTTACATTTCTTAGTTCCTAGAATAAGCTAAATAAATATTCTTATGTAAAGAATGCATGAGTGTCTTAGGTTGTGTTCCATTGAAAGCAGACCCTAAAATAAGGGTTCAAGTACAAGCAGTTTATTTGGAAGGTAAGCCCAGGAAGCCCCATTTGAAGAGTGGAGAAGTAAGACCAAGAAAAGGAGCAAGGAATTTAGAAAAGGGGACCCATATGAGTAGTTTAGCACTATGGGCCAATGGGTCTCATTTCTACTAGGGATCTCTGAGCAACGATGTTGAGCTCCCGTATTTTATTGGGTTAAGGCTGCTGCTGAAGACAGTCAAATCTCTATTACTTCCTTCCTGAGCATGTTCCTATAGCACAGAAAGCCTTTACACAGAGAATCCAAGGTACCTGTAGTGAGTTGCAGACTGTATAAAAATGGCAAGTGCAGAGGGGCCATGAGATAATATCTGCTATAGCTGTGTGAGAATTACAGCTTCCTGCCTTAGGATCTGTAGGCCATTTGGTATTCAAATGTCCAAAAATAAAATGTCAATGCCTAAGTAACCATCAAGTCATATTAACAGACATTTTACTTATCATCTTAGTTGACATGTAGTAGAAATCATATTTTATAGGGAAAAGATCCTGGTAGGGGAAAGGCCACTGATGAAGTGTGTGTAGAGCGGGTGGTAAAGAGTCCTAGAAGGTAAATTTGTGACTTAGCAATGTTGCCTAGGACAGGCCCGTTTCATGAAGATTCTGACTGTAGTTATTTTATGTGTTAGGATAAATATACTTGTGTCTTACAGAAACTATGAGGCTTATAAACTAACTCCTTCCCTTCATTCATTCCTTCTAAAACATTAAATACAACATTTTATTATTATTGTTACTGCTATTTTGAGACAGTGTGTTACTCTATTGCCCATGCTGGAGTGCAGTGGTGCAATCACAACTCACTATAGCCGTGATCCTCCTGCCTCAGCATCCTGAGTAGCTGGGACAGGCACACACCACCATGCCCAGCTAATTTTTTTTTCTTTTTTCTCTGTAGAGACAGGGTCTCATTATGTTGCCCAGGCTGGTTTGAACTTCTGGCTCAAGTAATCCTACTGTCTCAGCCTCCCAAAGTGTTGGGATTACAGACATGAGTCACTGTATCTGGCTAATAAAACATATTAAATAATCACCCACATCTTCTAGTAGGATTTGGTCTAAGAATGCAGGTTACAGTGATGCAAAATAGCACCTGCCAATTTAGAGAAAATTTCTGTTTGCCCTTTCCTAATTATGGTACTTAGAGAAGTTTCTATGGTTTTGAACCATCAACCTAATTCCATACTTGTTTGACCTTAATAGGAGTCTAAGGCAAGTTATAGAAGTCAGAGTTTGCCTAATATACTCTCTCAGAAGGATTAATTGTCACATATATTTCATTTATTGGATTGTGAATTTTTAGAGTGTCCACGTTCACTCTTTTCCGCAAAAATTCAAGAGTAGTTATTTTAAACAGGACCTCATTCCCACAATAAGTGCCAATTTGTATTATTTGCCAGTTCATACTCTGAAGAATTAACAAACTGAAAACTGAGCATTTTATTGTTGCCTGCTCTTTTTGGTTTCCATTTGTCAAAGTAATATATGGAATATATCCTGTTAACCAAGCTCAAATGCTTTAAATTTTATTCACTGGCTATTCAAAAAAAAGAGGGATTTAGAAAATACTTGGATTGTGTGAATAATTTATGGAAGGCCACTATACCACCAACACTGAATAATTCTTTGAATAGTTTAATTAGGTATAGCCTCAGTAAGTGTTATTAAAAATATTCATCTGAAGGTCAGTTGCCTAGGTTAGTTCAATTTTTTTATTTTTTGCTTTAGCTTTGCTTTTAATGTTTGTAAATAAATATAGTATTTGTCTGTGAAAATATTATTAAAATAGAATATTCCTCAAATGATGTTTCCTTTTAACCACTTCATTAACTAAACTCTGAACCAATATGTAATCACTGCATTTTTTTCTTTAGATACTTTTTTTTTAGATCCTTTTTTTCTTTAATGTCTGAAGAAAGCAGCTGTGGCTGTATCTTAAAGTCAGAACTCAGCCACAATAACATGAAAAAATATTATTCCATATATCATAATAATGACTAACACTTCTTTAGGTTTTACTTTGTGCTTTCTTAACATATAACTATTTGATTATTACAAATTATATTTGAGTGTTTGAAAATCATTACCCCTTAAAAAGAAACTTATATGTAAGATATAATATATATGTAAGATATATATAAAACTGTGGAAAATACTTTGGTAGAGCATATAGTTAGAAACTGTAAGAAAAAATCAATAAATGCTAAGACATTGTCAACCATACCTTGTTTCAATATACGTTTCTTTCCAAGTGAAATAAATCCCATGATATCACCACATCTGTATGTATGTACACAAATCAATAAAATCAAACTGGGCATGCTCAGGAAAAAGCATGGTTTAGGGAGACTTTGTTAATGATAATCACTTTTTTCAAAGTTCAGTAAATTTTTAAGAAGCCATCAAATAAACTTCTATTCTAAAACGAGAAGTTATCACATTTACTCAGTTTGGATCATACTGAAATTGGGGTTTTTAAATGAATGAGGAAAATATAGATAGTATTTAAAAATTTTCTATCCTTTATATTTTACCTTTTCTTTTGATAAACAAATGCATGCCCCAATCAAAAGTCTAAATTATTCAAAAAGTGGTACAACCAAAATAACTTTTTTTCTCCCCTGATTGCTTGTCCCATAGGTTCCTCCCTGGATATAACTGACATTAATTTCAGATGTGTCTTCCAGAAACATTCTATACATTTGCAATAAAATAAGCCAAATTCAATGATCCATTATGTATAAACAATCATTTATCTTTACATATTCTTAGATTAATAAATTATACTTGTAGTTTTATAACTTACTTTTAAACTTAGACATCATTCAATAATAATAAATTATCATTCTAACTCACTTTAAAAATTACTACAGAGTATTACATTATGTGGCTACAATACATTTAGTGTATTCAGTACCTTATTGTTCAGAAATTTAGGCTGTTTCCATGCTTTTCAGCCCATGAACATTTTCAGCAGTCAGCATTTAAAAATATATATCTTTGTACTTAGGTGGATGCACATCTATAGGATAAATTTCTAAATGTAAGATTGCTATTCTTAATTTTTTAAAAAATTAATATTGATAGACATTGAGCAAGTTACTCTTTACATAGAGTTTTTTATTCAATAGGAGTTTAAGTTGGAAAAGTAATTTAAAGTTTTTGTTCATGCTCTCACAAATTTAGTATCTCTTCCACTCATTTGTCACTTAGGCTAGGTGACTTTAAATTTATTTGTTTATTCAAAATAGATATAAAAGTTCTTGAAGCTGCTATACTGTCTTCTGCCTTCATATTTCTCACATTAAGTAATACGGCATGTCATGAAGCAAGTGCCATTTAAGACTCCTCTAACTGGTAAGTTGAAATGTTTGACATTGCTACTTCATTATCAAGTATAAATGAATAATCTCAGTGTTGCTTTAGTGCCTATTTGTTT
This sequence comes from Cacajao melanocephalus, assembly GCA_963573385.1. Taxonomy (NCBI): domain Eukaryota; kingdom Metazoa; phylum Chordata; class Mammalia; order Primates; family Pitheciidae; genus Cacajao; species Cacajao melanocephalus. The sequence continues at coordinate 71,466 of CAUYLG010032960.1, forward strand.
CTCATATTAGTTAGTTATTGCAAAACTGCATTTGAACAGAATTGGAAAGTGAATAAATAATACAAGTAGTCAAGTTTTGCATATCACATATGATGTTGCTTTTAAATTCTTCTTTTATTAACTCTATTTTTGAAGACTTGTTTTTTGGAATAGCCATGATTTTTTTTAGTTTTTATTTATTTTTAGATATCTAAATCTTTTAATTTTTCTTCTTTAGGATTTATATACTTCCCTTTTCGGCTGTGTTATTACCCTTCTCTCCAACTTAAAAACTTAAAACAATCAAATAAGAAAACAATATCTTGTCAGAGTTATGCTGTGATTTGAGTACAAGTAGCAGACCAGATGGACTAATGATGGTACTGTAAAATGAACCCAAAGCTATAAATGCAGGTTTGTTTGCAATGACAAATAGCTCTCTAAGGCAACTAATTTAAATAGGAAGGCTAGGTTATTGCAATAAGCTAAAAACCATTTAAAATCATTTTAAGGAAAATAAAATCTCTCCTTGGATGGATGCAGGCTGTATTCTTAGACTTTGAAGATCAGGCTTAGGAGTTAATATTATTTAGTGGAGATTGGGACAGAGTGCCGTTTTGTGACGCTCCAGGACAAGTAGCCTCGAGGTGTCATGAGATTTCATGCTAGCTCGGTAAAGTGAAATGATTCTAAATGACGTCTCTGAACTACTCTGAAAAGTTAGCTTTCTAATGAGAACTTAGCTGCTGAAGAAACACTTGGCTGAGTAACAAATCTCTCTGCCTTTGCAAAGAATAATTTTTTTTTTCCTGCTGGCATTTAAACTCAGTCATTTACATTTAGGAAATCACCAATATATGTAAAAATGAAAAGGAAGGTAGAGAAGAAGCAGGAAAAGTGTGGTTGAAATAATCATTAGCTATGATGGCCATGCCAAATGTGGGTAACATTTAGAAAAAAATTTGGATGCCATACCCACAGAATTGAGGAAATTAGTTTTTGATATAGATATGTCAGAATTGATTCTGCAATATAGTGGCAGTTTAAAAGTGTTTCCTCATGGGAGGGATGTCAGATTCTGCTCTAAAACTAATACAAAAATGACAGTCTCAGTTATATTTTTTATCCTAATTGCAGAGACCCTATAACACAGTGAACAATTAACACTCAACAAAGTACCAAAACCAACCAGAAATACTGCTCAAGGACTTTCAGAAAACATTTCTTCATTCAATGAATATTCACTGTCGTCAAGGAGTTGTAATGAAGAACAAGACTAATAAGATTCTTACTTTTTTCAAAGTTACATCCTCGTTGGGAGACACAGATTAATGAAGTAAGCATATATATTTAGCAACTAATTTCAGATAGTGTTAAATTCTAAGACGAAAATAAAACAGGGTGATGTGATAGAATGTACCTTGTGTGTGGGTGTTGCAGGGACGGTCAGCTTTAGTTAGGGAAGGCATCCTAGATGAGGATGTATTTGTGCTAAAACCTGAATGATGAAGACTCCACCACAAGAAGATTTGAAAGAAGGGCATTCCATACAGAGAAACAGCAAGTGCAAAGTCCTTGAGATGGGAAAGAGTATGGTATGTTCAAAACCAAAAAAGAATACCAGCATGATGATAACAGAAGGGACAGTGTTGCAGAAGATGAGGTTAGAGTGATAGGAAACAGATTGGACTTTTGTTCTAAGTACAACAGGAAGTGATTGCAGCATTATAAGGAGACAAATGAAAGAATATGCATGATTCAAAATGATCACATTTTCAACTGGGTGAAGATTAAATTGCAGAGGGGCAAACTTGGAAGAGAAGAGACAAGTTAGAGGTTTTTGTGGTAGTACCGGTGTTTGACGATGGTGGTGGGGTCAGCGTGGTAGTACTAGAAATTGTAATTAGATTCTGGATGCATTTTGGGAGCAGCGTCTATATATTGAGGGTTTGGATATAGGGAATGAGGTGAAGAGAGGAATCAAGCATCATTCCTAGGATTTTGTCTTGAGCCACGCATGAAATGGAAATGCATTTACTGAGAGGCGGTTTGGGGAGAACAATTTATAAGGGAGGAAATTAGAAATTCTATTCTGGGTGTGTTAAGTTTAAAATGCCTATTACTTGTCTAAGTGAATCTTGACTACAAAATTATATGTAATCTCAGCAACTGAGTTCTGTGGGCAATCAGGATTATTCTCTTTTTCTTGCTTTCCTTCATATTCCTAGCTTGAGGGGGAAAATAGAAATATATATATATATATATATATATATATGTGTATATATATATATATATATATATATATATGTATTCATTCAACAAATATTTATTAAACCATCTATTCCTATTCCATAAACATTTATGCTAGGCACTGTTCTAACAAATGTGGACAGGAGAATAAACAAATTCTATTTTGTATTAAACCTTTTTCCCTTTCGGGTTTAGTTTCAAGAGCGTGGGTGAAAAATGGATGACTCATTTCCGTTCTTTACTAGCTGGTCCAAGGCTGGCAGTTTGGTCTCTGTTGCCTCACTCTTCTCTGGTATGCAGTAGAAACATTCAGAAACAGACTTAGTAGCCTGAATATATGTCACCTGCCAAAGTCCTTGAATACCACAGTGATGAATAAAAAATAAATGATACTAATTAATATATATTTTCTCCCACTTATTCATGCTATGTTTTTGTTCTTCTATCATTTATTATTTTAAAAAGTACCAGAATAAACTAATGTCTTTGAGTTTGTGGTGACTAACAGAAACCGTTGGATATGGAAATAATTCAGTGTAAGTCAGCCAAAGAAACACCAAAATGTTTCTGAGTAATTGATTATTGCATCATTCGTAGAATTTCATTAGGGGCAAATTGAGATTTCTGCATCTAAGAAACTACCTGGTGTTTTTCAATAGTGACATGATAGATTTTGATACCAATTGCTTGATATAGGAAAATTTCCTGTTTTTTCTGTAGAGAACTCTGAATCAAAGAGAGAAGCAGAGATGAAAATAACTTCTTATTTGTGCTTTGAAATATTTCTTATCCTAAAATTCAGGCAAGCCAAATTTAATGCCATAAAATAGCCTGACCGCTCAGCTTCCCTTAATATACTGCATCCCCTCACCCTTCTTTAAAACTGGTTCCTCCAGTTTGTATCTGAATGATGCTATCGTTAGAATGAGTTGTGCCAAACTAAGATTACTGCATGCTATAGTCATCGTCTGGTTTCCTGTCTAGTGAAGAAGTATTTCATGGTGGTTAACAGCACTGGCTTTAGTCAATTAGACTAGGATTTGAATTCTGGCACTGCTGTTCATTGGCTGGATGACCTAGGGCAAGACACTTACTCTCTGTATCTCAGTTTCCTCCTCTGTGTTTATGTGTGAGACTTAAATGAGCTAATGCAGGTAAAGTCCCAAGCACAAGGCCTATCTCCAGGCAGGCATTTGTTCATATGCTTCAAACCTATCTGAGTGCCAGGGACTGTTCTGAGCTCTGGATACGGCAAGCACAAATCAGACAAACTTCCTGTCTTTATGGCTTTTTTATTTTGGCATTCCATAACCTCAATTCCCTTTCTTTCCAGGATGGCTCTGAGCAAAATAGTCGTGCAGCAAAAAATGGGCACTTTTATCATATTCTTCCCCTTCTGTGTGACATAGCTAGTATATTATCCATTTTCATGGTTCTGATAAAGACATACTGAGACTGGGAAGTTTACAAAAGAAGGAGCTTTAAGGGACTTATATTTCCACGTGACCTGGGAGGGCTCACAGTCATGGTGGGAGGCAAGGAGGAGAAGGTCACATCTTAGATGGATGGTGGCAGGCAAAGAGAGAGAGAGAGCTGTGTTCTCTGTCCCATTTTTAAAACCATCAGATCTCATGAGACTTACTCATCATCATGAGAACAGCACAGGAAGACCTGGCTCATGGTTAAATTATCTCCCAATTCCTTCCCACAACACATGGGAATTATGGGAGCTACAAGATGAGATCTGGGTGGGGTCACAAAACCAAACCATATCAGCTAGTGACTGTGTTGCCCACCCTTGCCTACCAAGCTCCAGTCATGCTCCACTTCCCTACCTAGGATGTCTTTCCAAGCAGTGCCTCCCCAGTGGGGCTTCTCTGCACAACTCCTTGCCCTGCCCTATCCACACTCACCTGCACACTTTGTATCTTAGTCTCTGCCTTCTCAGTCATATAAGTTAACTAATACTGACTTTCTAGTAACTGGTACAGACCAAATATAGACCCCTATTGAAAGCCTTGCTTAGTTCCCTAAAAATGAATCTCTAGATATAGAAGACTGTAATTTGTGGAATATTTGAGAAAGGAGAGGGCTTTGGAGAAGCTGCTGTGTCTGATTGTGATCTCTGTGTTGTTTATTGAACATAGGGTGTAAAACGATTTTTCTCTATTCTCCATGCCTTTCCATGTTCCTCTCTTTTTTCTCTATTTCTCCCTTTCCCATGTTTGTGTCACTCATATTACATAAAATATAATATATAGTGAGGCCAACTTAAGTACCACATCCTCCTCAAAACCACCCCTTCCCTTTCCACTTGAAAGAAATCTCCCTCCTCTGGCTGGTCTCGCCAGAGTTGTCTACTTACTGGTTATCTTTCCCTCATTTCCTGCAACCACAAGCTTTATTTGGGATAAAACTCAAGTGGGAAGCTGGGAGCTGAAGCCAGGTTAGGGCCTTTCAGAGGTCCAGCAAAACCTGGGTTTCCCTCCCCTTTCCTCTTCTCCCTTCCCTCCTTCCTTTTCTAGAACAAAAAAGATTTTTTTAAGCCCAAATCAGGTGTTAATATTATCATGTAAGAAAGAGCACTTTTAATGCAGTAGTAACCTCTTAATATAGTAGGAATCTGCAGGGAATATGTTCTAAGACTCCCAGTGGATACCTAAAATCACAGATAGTACAAAGCCCAGTATATATTATTTATTTATTTTTGAGACAGAGTCTCTGTCACCAGGCTAGAGTGCGGTGGCATGATCTTGGCTCACTGCAACCTCTGCCTCCTGGGTTCAAGCTATTCTCCTGCCTCAGCCTCCCGGGTAGCTGGGACTATGTTATTGTCTGGGTTATCATATCATAATGGTTGATTAGCCAGTGTATCCAAACTGGGTGGTACAAAACAAGTCGGCCTGCAATTTCATCATGCTATTCAGAATGGTGTGCAATTTAAAACTTATGAATTATTTCTGGAATTTTCTATTTAAGACTCTTGGACTGTGACACTGAAACCATGGAAAGCAAAACCATGGCTAAGAGAGGTCTACTGTATATAAATTACAATGCAATATAATTGTGTTATTTATAAGATTATATGCGGTTTTACTTAAAAAGTAATTTGTGATATGCAATACAGTACCTGATAATGAGCTATTAAAGTTTTATGATGAACAAGATCTTAAATGTATACCAGAGACTGCATGTATAAATGAATATTGAGAGATTATTGGAAGTTTATTTTGAGATCTATTGAGTAAGACCCAGGTGAATGGTTCTTTGGCCTCCGTAATACATACTGTGTGGGCAGTAGTCTCAGGTTCAGATAAAAATCAGTAACCAAAACATTAGATGTATGAAAAATGAGAGTGATCTCAGGATGATGAGAAGCTAGTGGGGTAGAATTCTGGAGAAAGCCTGAGATAGTTTTTGGGAATGGTGCTTTTACTAGCTTAAGGCCTGGGCACAGAGCTTGACTTCTTTGGGGTTTCACAGAATCAGGGTGGCAGACAACCAAGAGACCTAGAAAGAAGATCTCCCCTCAGGAAGATTGAATTTTCATCATGATGAAGGAAAAGTATCAAAGGAGAGTCATGCTAATAACAAAACAAAGAGATTTAAGAGCTTGATATCTTTGGTTGACATGCTTTGGAACATCCTTGCCCATAATCATTTTCTTTGAGATCCTGTTCCCTATGTAGCACTGGTAATGGGCAGCCCTAAGTAATTGGTGATGCCCTTATCAGAAAACTGGGCTGCAAAGAGAAGGAAGAGGAAAGAAAAATTGTGCAGAGAGAAATAGAAACGAGAAAGCACATGAATCTTGAGAGATAACTGAGTTGTCTCAGTTCTTCAACGACTTCAGCTTCCATGACTCATGTTGGTACCTTGCTAAGGTTTATGTGGATCTCTAATATTGTTTGAAGCTTCCTCACTTTATATCCTCCAAGTGGGGTCACGTTTGTTCTTTTTTTTTTTTTGTAATGAAATGAGTCCTGATTAGGATATATGTTGTTGAAAGTTGATGGTCTCTAGTTGTCTTGGGAACTTAAGCTTAGATACAGTGAGAACTGTATTTGTTTTCTCACCCAGTTAATAGAGCCAGAGCTAGTTTTCCATTGCCAGTAAAGAGGAGTGTTTGGATACTCTTTAGACAGTTGGGTTGGAGCTAAGATAAAGCAGAAGGAGATAATTTTTTTATGAGTCCTGGATAAAGATTGATGGATGTTTTGTTTTAGATAAAAGCTAAGTTGCTGAAACAATGGGAAACTTTTAGTACAGTGACTTAAAGAAGATTAATGTTTATGTATCTCTTTTGCTACAGTCACAGTAATAGATAAATTCTTCACCTTAATGTCAGTTGCATCAGTTGTCCTTGTCTACATGGTCACTAGTACCATGACCATGTTCCAACCCATGGGAATAGGGTAAGGGAATAGAGTGTCACCAAAGGTTGAAGTCCAAAACCGATATTTGTCATACATTACTTACAGTCATATGTCATGGGCCAAAACTCAGTTACTTGACCATACACAGATGCAAAGAATGTACTGTCTTAGATTTGTGGCCACACATGCTGCTAAACAACTTTTGGTGTTCAATTATTAAAAGAAAGAAAGGGTTTCAGGGGGCCATGAAGAAAATCTGCAGCGAGCAGAAGCCTAGCTAAAGCACAGCTCCACAAAGCTTGCATTTTTTTTCCTCTTCTTCCTCTAGCATTGACTGAGTTTTGGGTTTTATTCATTTATTTGTTTACAATTCTAATTCACTCACTTATTTTATTTGTAATGCATGTTATTTGTGGTTGAACACATTTTTATAATTCACTAAAAGGTAATCAAAATTTAAAATGAAATGTTTTACATTTATATGACCATTAATAGTTTTATTGAATTTTAGAGCAGTGCCATAAACTTTCTTAAAAAAAATAATGGGCCAGTTACTGCTGATCTCATCCTCTGAATGCATTAGCAAAGAAAGTGTGTTTCACTCTGATAAGCCTCTGTGGACCAAAAATTGCCATTTCAAAGGAGAAAGAAATGCCAGCTAGTGGCTGCACGTGGGGGATAAGTGTGGAATATGTGAAACAAATGTTTACAGTTTTAAAAAATTCTTCAAAAACAGTTGTGTGATAACTCTGCAGGGGGTCGTGCTAGGGCACCCATCTATCAAGCACAATAAAGGCAATCAAACAAAAGCATAGGGAAGACTGAGATGAAAATAATGGAGATATTTATTCCTTTATAGATAATGTATCAAATAATGCCCTAATACTGCATGAAAGTCAGGCATGGTGGCATGTGCCTGTAGTCCCAGCTACTCTGGAGGCTGAGGTGGGAGGATCACCTGAGCCAGGAGATCAAGGCTGCAGTGAGCCATGATCATGCCACTGCTCTCCAGACAGAGTGAGACTCTGTCTCAAAAATCAAACAACAGACAAACCAACTAACTATGTAAAAATAACCTGCCTTCACAACTGCAAAAATCCCATGCTTTTCTACATTTGTTTTTTCTAGATTAGGTTTGTGAATAAGAAGCAGAAGAATAAAAGTATGTTTGCCTCCAGGGCCTTACTGCCACATTGTGGATATGGCAGGGCTGTGGGATGTTCGGTGGTCTCTACTCAGGCATGGCTTGCCTTAAACAGGACTCAGATAAAGGTTCCTTGGGAGAGATCAAAAGCTGAAGATTTTTGGGAGAGATGGGAAAGAGTAAGGCTGTTGAAGGAAAGGAATGGAAGAATTATCTTAGATACACAATGTCATTTATCCTTTACGACGAATCTGAAAATTGCCTTCTTGGAAATCATCTGGACCCTCAAGTCTGTTGCTGCTCAAATATTCAGTACGTTCCTGCCTTCTTGGCTTTGTCTAATTCATTGGTTCTGAACTGTTGCTTTGACTTTGGCTTTGACGTTAGCATTTAGCATCAGTATTTTGAAAGTATTTCTTTTGTAGAACGCTTCACTAGTTCCAGGCATAACCTTGCGATTACCTGCACCTGAGCTATCACTGGGCCTGGCCCACTCACATGCCTAACCTTCATTTTCTGCCCAGCCTCACCTTACGTTTTCCAAGGCTGTCTTTCAATCTCTTTATGAACTGTTATGTTCTACATCTATTTAACAGCACAAATGGTTATACACTCATTTCCATTGTGCAGAACAGACCTGAAATGGCACAGGAAGTCAGAATAGAAAGATTATTAGGAACTGAAGATAAGGAATCAGGTGGAGGGTAGTTCTGAGCAAAGCCTTAAAGGATGAGGTGTGTCCAAGACTGAATAACACCTTTGTGATGCTCTGGGATGAAAGCCGCAGAACATGCTGGTGACCGACGGAAAACAGTGCTGGGTGAGGAGGAAGTGTTTGGCAGAATGTGTTGAGTTGCCCTAGGCCTGAACCCTGGTTCTTGTCTCCGGATACCTGTGTGAATTTCCTGATTCCAATTTTGGATAACTCCCAGGATGACAGTTTTTGAACTTCCTTGTTGACAGATTTTCAGGGTCTGTCTTAAGAATGATTAGAAGTTTTTAATATGTAGCCCCAAGTCTATTCTTCAGATCATAGCCTGCACCCATCTTTTGCTCATAAAATATTTGGTATTGACTCTGTATTCCTTGAGGTTTCATTTTTGTTCAGTCTTAAGTAAGAATTACATGGGTTCAAAGGGTGGGAAAGAAGACCTTCTTTTAGTAGAGAAGTCAAAGACAATCCAACACAATAGTCCCTCCTTATCCAAGAGGGGATATGTTCCAAGACCCTCAGTGAATGTCTAAGACTGTGGATAGCATCAAACCCTCTATATACTATGTTTTTTCCTATACATACACACTCCATGATAACGTTTAATTTATAAATTGGTCAGAGTAATAGATTAATAATAACTAGTAATATAACAGAACAATTATAACAATATGCCAGCATCACTACTCTGGTGGGTTGGGGCCATTATTAAGTAAAATGAGAGTTACTTGAACATAAGCACTGCGATAGTATGACAGTTGACTTGATAACAAAGATGGCTACTAAGTGACTAAGGGACAAGTAGTATATACAGCATGGATACACTGGACAAAGGATGATTCACATCCCGGGTGAGACAGAACAGGATGGCACAGGATTTAATCATGCTACTCAGAATGGCACACAATTCAAAACTTGGGAATCATTTATTTCTGGAATTTTCCATTTAATATTTTCGGACTGTGGTTGACCACAGGCAACTGCATCCATGGAAGCGGAAACCACAGATAGGGGGGACTACTGTACTAAACTTGAAGGGGTTTGAAGTCTTGCTGGATAAAGTAAAACAAACACTGAGAAAATAAACTTTTAAATGTATGAGACACCAACAAAATAGCAAGGTATAAAACATGAATAGCTTTACCATGTAATACCCACCCTCCTTTGCACACTATGATTTAATGATTAACTAAATCCTGTTCTTTAGAAAGGTACCACGCATTATTTTAGAGCACAATATCCATGTTTTAACCACAGAAGAGCACTAACATGAAATTATCTGGAAGATTAATATTCTCAAATGTTCAACACATGGCCTGTAAAAGCCAGTCCATTATTTATTTTTCGTGTTACATTTGCTGATGGAAGTTATATCTAGAGTTAAAAAATATTTGGCAGATTCATAAGGATCCTTTTTAAACTAAAATTTGACAATGTCGTTTTAGCATATAATGTCATGCTCACTGTGTGTGGAGATGTGGGAATGGAAAATATATCTGGGGAAAACACTGACACCTGGAAGGCTTCTGTCAACTTTCAACAAAAGCCTGCAAAAAACTGCAGATCAGATGCTATGCAAATGTGTTTCAATTTCATGTACACCAAGTACACTGTATCCTGTTATTTTGACACACATTGGAAAATCATTTTATTATCCATCTTAGAATATTTCTTTCTACATGAATCCTTCTTATTAAAATTTTCTGATAACCTTTTACAATTATTATTTATTAAAATAGCAGTTTAGCTCCGAGATTTCCTGGTCTCAATGTTAGTGCACTTTATGCCTCACTGATGTTACTTGTCATTTTCAGCTTTATTTAGCTTCTTGCTTCCTCTCTCCTATTTGATTATGTATTCCTAAAAGACAAGTTTCATGTTCATTTCATTTGTTTCCTGTATAAGTTCTTACTTAACATTGGTGCTCAAAGGAACAAATTGTTTTGTGACACTATATATTTTTATTTTGTACTGTGAGCTCCTTCAGGTTAGAAGACAATATCTCATTCATAACCCCCAGCACCTATTACACTCCTGAGTCTGCAGAATAACTCAATAAATGGTTTTCCTATAAAACAATAGGAATAGCATCCAAATACTACATTTTATCTTATGTGCCTATTTGTCTTTGTGCAAAGAATTGTGTCCAGACAAATGACAGGAACCACATGGAATGGTCCCATTGGTTCTCTAATCCTAGCAGAGGCAGCTGTATGATGTTGCTAAGTGATCATAAGGCTCCAGAGACAGATCTGGGACAGGTACACAATTTAAATGGAGGCACAGAGGTAGATTCTAAAAAGTAACTATACATTATACTGTTTCCACATTCATGTGTTAGAGAAAAAGTGTGATATAAACAAGTTTGTTAACAATTCTTAACTGCAACTACCACAATTTTAAGCCTCTTCATCATTGTTATGTAGGCCAGATGGAAGAGAGTTATTTAAAGGTAATTATTTCTGTGATATTATGGAAACTGTATCCAGCGGGTTGAGGTTGCCATTGGTCACATAGCTGAATCCACAGATGAATGCGAAAATTATGCCGAGTTGTTACTGATGACCTTTACAGATTATAGTCCAAATAGCCTAATATGGTGGAAAATTGCAGAAAAGGTTGCAAAACAAAGAAAAAAGTAAAAACAAACTAAAAATTTTTTGATAATATAGAAGAAACTGTTGGAAATAAATAAAGCAATGTAATTCTTAGTTTTGTGTTTAATAAAAACTCCTGCAAGGATCTTGTTGACTTATTACATATATCAAATAAACCTGTCCTGATTTGTGGACAATTGATTGTTTGGGTCCTAAGTGGAAGGTGGAATTAATAGTAAGGTAACAGAACTTCTAAACATCTTTGTTAATGTTAAGAAGAAAAAGCATATGATTCTATTTTGCATATAACCAGTGGCTGATTTTTAAAAAACAAGGAGGAGGCTTCTAGAAAATGAATCAGAGAAGCAAGGACTTTATATAAAAGTAAGCCAAATTTGGCATAAAAAGAAAACAACTTGTAGAAACAGATGCATGATAAGAAGAGAGCATAATAAGGCATTCCAAGATCTCAAAAGGAAATTATTTTTACTTAATTTGTTTTGAAATTAGCCAAATCTGTTTTAGATTTTGGGGGAGTGGGAGGTTGAGTTAATTTTCAGGATATCTTTTCAAATAATCATAGGTGATTGTTTCGATTCTATGAAGAAACAGATTTTTAAAGTTCAATCTGAATTTTGATAGACATAATATCTACATTCTTGGGAAAATATCTTAACATGACATCACAGAAGAGAGTGAGTAGTGTTTATTAAATGAGTGTGGTGTGATTCTGTGGGTATAGAAGTGATGGCAGTCCAACATATTATCAGTGAGTAGCATACCTGTGTGTAGTGAACAGGTGAGGGTACCTGAACAGCTTCATGTAGAGAACCGCAGTAGGGTGAGGGAAAAGAGAGAGAGGAGGAGTAATTTTGCTTCCGTTTCTCATATCAGTGTTATAATTTCTTAATATCTATATTATAATCTGGAATTATTTTGTGATAAGGAGAAACCAAATAAGCTTCACTCCCCTTATTCCCTTACTTTTAATCTATTTTCAGTTCTGATAAAATATATGACAAAAATGTGAGTACTATTTTTGTGCCTCTATTGCTTAATAATGATTACCTACTAATTCAGTTAATTCTATATCTCATGCCAACTGTCCACTTGCTCAGGAGACAAGGAGGCTGGAGCCCTGTTCTTGGAGAGTTTGATTCAGTCAGGCATGTGTATGTCTGTGGAATCCATTCTCTAGTAAGCTCCTCAGACGATTGGGAGAGCCAGTCAGCATTTTGAGTCTTTCTCTTTAATATCTCCATCACCCTTTCTCTGCAACTCATGCAGGAGGCACAGTAATCCTTCCTCTGAGATTAATCTATCATCTCAGTAATGACCTAATCAATGTATTACCTCTTCCACTTTATATTTAAATTTTAAGATAGACTCCAAGGTGTTAAAATAGAGCATCAGTTCTCTTTTGAGATCCCACCACTCCTGGAATTATCTAAGAATCCAAGTGGAGTGGTTCACTCAGTTCAAAAGGTTCAATCCACTTCCCAAGGCCAGATGGGGGAGAATAGTGGAGAATTTAATCCATTTGCTACTGCATGTGCTTCCAGCAGGCACTAGTAGTTGATGTATGCCTGTGTTGTGCTCTTGGTGGCCAGATCCTTGTCTAGGGCCAAGCTTCACACTTAGACTTTCTGGTTAGAACTTCCTTTATTTTGCCAGAACAACGATGGTCCTGAGAGCTTGTAGACTAATCTTTTTGTGCACGTACATGACAGAATCAGTCTTTTCTCAAAAGCCTATAGATACTTACAATAATCCTATCATTTCAGCTCAGACTACCTTTTCCTTTCAGTGACTTGGGGTCCTCACTAGCTAGCACAGTTCTCAAACTTTACTTTGCTATTAAAATTACCTGAAGGACTTACACAGGTTGCTGGGCCCCAAGCTCTGAGTTTCTTACTCAGTAGTTGCTGTGGACTGAACTATGCCGCCCACATACATATGTTCAAGTTCTAACCACCAGTGCCTTAGAATGTATTTGGAGATAAGGCCTTTAAAGAGTAAGGTTAAATGAGGTTACAGGGGTGGTGCCCTAATCCTACGTAACTGATGTCTTTATAAGAAGAGGAAGAGACACCATTGGATGTATGCACACAGGGCAAAAGCCATTGGAGGACACAACAGGGTGGGTACTCATCATCTGCAAGCCAAGGAGAAACCAAATTTGCTGACACTTGATCTTGGGTTTTTAGCTTCCATAATTGTGAGACAGTATACTTTATTGTTTAAGCCAGCCAGTTAGTTGTATTTTGTTATGGCAACCTTAACAGACTCATACAATTGGATTGAGGTGGGCTCAAGAATTTTCCCTTCTAACAAGTTCCCAGATGATGCCAATACGGCTGGTTTGGGGACCACTCTTTGTGAATTACTGGGCTTGGAAATCTTTGTCAGGCCCACTTTGTGTCACCTGAAAACCCTTGAAAATCAGGTAGGATTTTCATCCTTATGCTGAACTACTCAAAGTTAAAAAAGGTTGAGTTACGCTAGTGTCCATGACAGGGGGGTGCCTACTCAGCTTACATCTGAAAGGCACATTGGAAAAATGGCTTCCTTTCCACACACACAGAGAAGTTCTGGAAGTAGAGTTTTCTATATTTTTTTCTTTAAAGTTATATCTTACCAGCAACTACTTATTAAAATGCAGGATAATGGAACTGAGATACAAAAAAGAAAAATAAATCTCGATAATCTGACAGTAAGTACAATTCAGTGTAATTCAACAAATTGAATTGCTAGCAGGTAATAATAACTGAGTTAACAGGTTTCTTCTTTCACTTTATATTGGCATCTTAAACTAGACTTTAATGTGTTAAAATACAACAAACTTTATGAATCATAAGAATCACATGATGTCTTTGTTAAAAATACAGAGTCCTAAGCTACATTCCTACAGATTTTGATTCATTAGTTTGAGTGAATTTGGGAATCTTTGTTATAAGGGCATTTGGAGATACTAATGCTGGTGATCTCAATACCACTACATGAGAAACTACATGGACCTTGAGGAATAAGTAATGGGGTAATATTAAATTTT
>CAUYLG010032961.1:0-15145 GCA_963573385.1 Cacajao melanocephalus
TTAGGTGGGTCTCCTGTTCCCTGTGCTCCCCTGCACAGGGGCCTCCCTCCTGGGCTCTGGGGCAGCCTCAGGAGGGGCAGGCTGGGAGGGGCTGTTGCAGCTGTTCACTTGGGCAGGACGTCAGAGGACTCGGACACCAGCCTCCCATCGCGGGTCTCAATCTTCTTCACAACCACGGCCTTGGTGGAGCTGGTGCGGCTGAAGGAGGTGGAGCCCGTGCTAGAGCCAAAGCTGGAGCCCAGGCCATAGCTGAGGCCGGGGCTTGTGAGGCCCCCATAGGCAGAGCTCAGACCACCTGGGGAGGGGCAGAGGTAGCCACATCAGTACAGGAGGCCACCCCAGCAGGCTCCATGCACCTTCCCCCTGCTCACTCCCAACACAGTCCCAGGGATGGGAGGTTAGCCCAGCTCTGCCTGACCAGTGATGATTGCATGGTACACTACTCCAGAACTGTCAGGGAAAACCAGGAGCAGGGTGGGAAAGAGCTGCCATATATACAGCTGTATGACATTGGACATGTCATTTAACTGGGCTTCAGCTTCCTCAGCTGAGGACATTTACAGGAGTCATGTAAAAAATAAATTGCATAAAGCACGTATACACTTAGTACAGTGCCTGGCACACAGCTGTAGTTTATTTGGGTGCTTTCTAATAGTAACTCTATTACTGGGGTCCTGAGTATATCCCCCACCTCCCTGGGATTCTCCCAAGAACAGGAACGCTGAGGCTGAGGTCACTGTGAGGCATCCCAGGGTCCTCAACACCTACCTGCATAGCCACTGGTGGTCTTCGTATGGATACTCATGTTCTGCATCCCAGACTCCAGCCTGTACCCAGACATATGGGGTGTCAAGACCAACTCCTAGCACTTCTTGGCCCAGAACAACAGGGCCCAAGTCCCAAGGGGCTACAGAAGGCTCCCATCCTCCCCACCACAGGTCCCAGGGATAGGGAAGAGGGTCCCGTCGGAGGTTCCCACACCCACCTGCTCTCCTCGCCCTCCAGCAGCTTGCGGTAGGTGGCGATCTCGATGTCCAGGGCCAGTTTGACATTCATCAGCTCCTGGTACTCACGCAGCTGCCGTGCCATGTCCTGCTTGGCCCGCTGCAGGGCATTCTCCAGCTCCTGCTGCTTGGCACGAGCATCCTTGAGTGCGTGTTCCCCGCGCTGCTCAGCATCTGCAATGGCGGCCTCCAGGGAAGCCCTCTGTGGGGGTAGGGGACAGGTAAGCAGGTCACCTGTGACACTGTAAGGTCCCCCCACCTAACTGGACTAGATCCCTGGGTTCTAGAGTTTCCTTAAAGCAGCAGAGCTCAACGTTACCCTGATATATGTGACTGATTACATAAAGTAGCCTTGGGAGCATGCATCCCAAGCCCCACCATGCCTCCCTCATCCCACTTTCACCTCTCTCCTGGCCCAAGGGACCTTCCCTGCATTCCTGTTTCCCAGAAGCAGACTGAGAAGCTGAACTGTGGCTGCCCCTCCAACTCCTAAACCCTGGTCTAGGATTCCTTCCTGGACTCCCAGAGCCCTCACTGTTCCTGCACTATCTCCTCTCACCAGGATGTGTCCGAGGATCCCCTCCCACCCCCAGCCCAGCCCATACCTGGCCTTTGAGGCCCTCGATCTCAGCATGGAGCCGGCTGATGTTCCGGTTCATCTCAGATATCTCAGTCTTCGTACGCCGCAGGTCATCCCCGTGCTTCCCAGCCAGCCTCTGCAGCTCCTCATACTTGACCTGGTATACGCTCTCCGCCTCAGCCCGGCTGCGGTTGGCGATCTCCTCATACTGCGCCTTGACCTCAGCGATGATGCTTTCCATGTCCAGGGAGCGGCTGTTGTCCATGGACAGCACCACAGACGTGTCGGAGATCTGGGACTGCAGCTCCCGGATCTCCTGTGGGGGAAGAGGGCAGGCGGTGAGGCCTGGTCTCTACACACACAGAACCCCCTTTTCCACAGCAGACTTCCTTAGGGAGCAAGACAGGGGCAGCAAAGGAGAGGAGCAGGTGGGAGTCAGGGTTAGGGAGAGGGCAAAACTCCTGAAAAAGGTAGGTGCACCAATACTAGGTGCACAGTGGGATCCAGTGCGGCTCAAGGATTAGGAAGAAGGACTTTGAGGAGAGAGTTGCAGCTGAGTCACCACACTCTGCATGATGACCTTGGACACAGTATTTCACTTCTCTGAGCCCACTTTCTCATCTGTGAAATGGAGTAATGAATCCTTCCTCATGGGGGGGGACAGAACATGTAGAACAAGACTAGCTGAGCTAATATTGGTGGCTGTGATTAGTCAGCAGCGGGCCCTTATCTTCTTAGTGCTCTGGGGGCTGGGAGGAGCCTCTGGCTGAGTCTCAGGGTGGGGGCGCTGACTAGGCTGGGGGACCCTCACTCTCCTGCAACCAGCAACATACCTCTTCATACAGCTGCCTGAGGAAGTTGATCTCGTCAGTCAGTCCTTCCAGGCGAGACTCCAGCTCTACCTTGTTCATGTAAGCTTCATCCACATCCTGGGGGATAAAGAGGGAGGAGCCTGAGCTGGGTGTCCACACCCAAGCCCAACTGAGGGGCTCCCAATGTCCACCCAATGGCCAGGTCACAGGACCTCCTAATTGCCCACTTTGTGGCCTGATCTTCCAGCCCAGCCTCTGCCCATTGCACATACATTCCCAGCCCACACAGCTTCACCTCTGCTCCCTGCAACACGCCCTCTTCCACCTCCTCCTCTAGGGAGCCTTCTAGGGCCAGATCTTCAGTTCTGCTGTTTTATAAACCATGTCCCAACATCAATGTCAAGAGTTCTGTCCAAATGCACCTAACTACCACTCTATCCTTGTCTACCTTTCTACGTACCCAAATGTTGAAATAAATGAGTTTGTCTCACCACTTAGGAATATTTAGGGACAGAACACTGAAAGCCTCTTAGTCTGAGTCTCCAAGCCCCAGCTTCCAGGGTCCAGATGGGGGAAGGGAGGCTTACACACCTTCTTGATGAGGACAAATTCATTCTCCATCTCTGTGCGCTTATTGATCTCTTCCTCGTACCTATGAGGAGAAGACTTTCAGAAGATGAAGGCAAAAAGGAGGTTGCCCTTGGTCTTTTGGGAGACAGGGGCATTGTGAAGAGCAGGAAAATTCAGTTCCCAAAGATGCAGGATATGAGAAGCTTGGTCCTTCTGCCTTCCTCAGCTGCCCTCTCCCACTCCTGCCCCACCCTCCCCAGTGGGAAGGCTGGGAGCAGGAAATCTCTCTCCAAATCCATGAATACACATCAGATTGGGCACCTCGAGTGTTAATGGCAGGGCCTGACATGAGACCTCAAACAGAACTTTCTGGAGTTTGCTAGAGGTCAAGGGTCAAGACTAAAGAGGGGCCAGAATGTTAAGTACAAAAGTGAAACCTGTTGGCTACCTACAGCTCCCATCTTCGGTTTACAACATAAACACTGACACCTAATTTGTTCTCCAAATCCAGACAGTTGAGATTGAAAGGGGGTGGGTACTATCAACAATTATGTTAGGAGCCTAGGCATAAACACAGACTGTCCCGACCAAACCTCATCATGTGGTCACCCTAACTAGACAGGACTGCACTGCCCACAACAGAGGGCCATGGGGACTTAGGCCTCTGGTCCCAAGGAGTGGAGGAGAGCAGGGTGACTTCTCTCTCCAGTTGGGTGGAGGGTGGGAGGTGCTCACTTGTTCTTGAAGTCCTCCACCAGCCCCTGCATGTTGCCAAGCTCCGCCTCCAGCTTCAGCTTCTCCTGGCCCAGAGTCTCCAGCTGCCGCCTCAGGTTGTTGATGTAGCTCTCAAACATGCTGTCCATGTTGCTCCGAGCTGTTTTCTGCTGCTGCAGGAGGCTCCACTTGGTCTCCAGCATCTTGTTCTGCTGCTCCAGGAACCGCACCTATATGAGGGAGGAGAAAGCAAAAACGTCCACATCAGGCCAGGCTCAGAGTCTGGAGTGATACAAACACTGTCGTTCCCTTAAACCACTCCCCAAGCAGTGAGGACTCCAAACCCCAGGCACCTGGTTAGCTGTTCTGGAAGGATCACCTATGACCAGAGGGAGAAAGCAGGCAAGATGGTAAGTTGGGTGGGGAGTAATGTCCCTCCAGCATTGAGTGAGAGAAGAAGTTAGAAGGAGACAGGTAAGGGAGTTATGTTAAAGCTGTATTTGCAAACCAATAGGTCTAATTTAATTTACCTAGATTGTACATTACAGATCAATAAAAATAGCCAAGCTTTCTAAAGATGCTAACATTGAAAAAGAGGCCGAGCGTGGTGGCTCACACCTGTAATCCCAGCACTTTGGATGGCCAAGGCAGGTGGATTTCTTGAAGTCACGAGTTCGAGACCAGCCTGGCCAACGTGGTAAAATCCCATCTCTACTAATAATACAAATATTAACCGGGCATGGTGGCACCCACCTGTAAATCCTAGCTACTCGAGAGGCTGAGGCAGGAGAATCAGAATCACTTGAACCCGGAGGCAGAGGTTGCAGTGAGCCGAGATCACGCCACTGCACTCCTGCCTGGGCAAAAGAGTGACTCCATCTCAAAAAAAAAAAAAAACTTGTAACTCTTTCTAAACTGGAGGGTTTTGGAAAACAGAGAAATCTTAAGGGTACAGTCTAATTCCCACCACCACTCTCTGCAAATCCCTTTCTTCCTTAGGTCATTCTGTCCCAAAATTACCCAAAAAAAAAAAATTGATTATTATAACATTTTATCCTAATGGAATGTGGGCCAAGCACTGCTGAAGTCTTTACATATGTAAATTTGAATAGGCAAAAACTCTTGGATTTAGGGGAGCTCTTCATTTTATAGTTGAGGAAATAAGACTTGGCAAGGGAGTCCATCACAGACACCCGCGGAGCAGTGCGAACCAAGAATTCAGACTCCAAAGCCTATGCTTAGCTCCTCTCTATCAGGACCCCAGGGCTAGCAGAACGCAGTCAAAAAGCCAAGTCCAGACGCTTGGAGCGCCAAGGGCACCGGAGCACAGGGTTCCTGGTGCTCCGGGGTGCTCCGGGTTCCTCCCGGAGCACTCTGCCCCAGGATTTTCCTCCTCCCGTTCCCACAGTGCCTCCCAGGAGCCAGTCAGCGTGAAGGGCCCAATCCTCCGGGCCGCCGGGGGCCCGAGGCCCGTAAGGCAGCAGAGTCCCAGGGCTGCAAAACCCGGCTTGGCTCCGACTGTGTGAACGTGGAGCCAGGCCGCTGGGGCGGACCCGGGGCAGGACGCGAGAAAGGGACAAGGGCTGAATGGCGAGGGGCGTAGGCGGGCGGCAGCGTTATCTGAAGCCATAAACTTAACAGGACGTGAACCCCGGGCGAGGCGTCCCACACCCGCAGACTTTGAATCCCGGATGGGCTTTCCGAGGCCGGGCTCTGGCGCCTCCTCCACCCCACCCCAGCCCCTCCCACCCCTGACGCCGAGCTCCACCAGGTGAGGAGCGCGTCCCGGGACTGCGGCCCGCAGCCCCTCACCCCACCCCGCCCCGCCCACGCGGCCGGCCCAGGGGCCAGGGTATGACTCATTCAGTGACCCCTGCACTCAGGCCTCCGGGCGCCAAAGGCCTCAATCAATATTTGCTAGTTTGAACCGAGTCACCTACTTCCTTCTCCTAGAATGCTAGAATCCCACCAAACACCTATTTAAAAAATAAAAGGAAGAACAAAAATCACAAAGGCACCATTGGGGAGCCCCCTGGGAGAGGCGAACCTGGAGGAAGGTAGTCCCAGAACAGCTGGGACTGCCGCAGAGTGATAGTTTAAAAGACGATCAGAACTTGGGTTGGGGTGAGAAGAATAATCACTATTATTTTTTATAGTTTGGGGGCAGAATGACCTGGGGAAGAAAGAGATTTGCAGAGAGGAGTGGGGGGAACTAGGCTGTACCCTTAAGATGTCTCTCGCTTCCGAGACCCTCCAGTTTAAAAGGCAAGGAGGAAGCCCTAGGATTCATCCCGGCCGTCCAGACCCTCTCCCCACCCTCACCCAGCCCAAACCAAGCTGCACGGGAGGGGTGAGTCGGAGGTTGGAAGGTTGTGTCGCCAGGGCTGGCGAGTCCCAGCAGGACGCCAGTGGTGGGCTGGAGATAGGCACAGGGACCGGGACTGCCAGGAGAAAGAAAGGGGCTGCGGGCACAGTCAGCCACGCAGGGGGACCCTCACCTTGTCGATGAAGGAAGCAAACTTGTTGTTGAGGGTCTTGATCTGCTCCTTCTCCTGGGTACGCACGGCCTGGATGTTGGGGTCCACGTCCACCTTAATGGGGTTCAGCAGGCTCTGGTTGATGGTGACGGCGGTGATGCCTCCCATGCCTATGCCGCTGGCCCCAGCATAGCCTGCACCCAGGCCACCTCGGAAGCCACTGCTGCTCACTCGGGAGAAGCTCGAGGAGCTCGAGCGGGCACCGGGCCCACTCGTGAAGGAGCGGCTGCTGAAGGCTCCGGGGCCAGAGGTGGACACCTTGTAGGACTTCTGGGTCATCCTGATGGACATGGTGGAGGCAGGAGTGGAGGCAGGCAGGCTGAACCAGGGAGAGATTCCAGAAGGAGCGGAGAAGCTGCTTCTTGGACGAAAGCGCTCAGGAATGGCCTTTTATAAAAGAGAGCCCAGCCCCAGGGTGCGGAGGAGGCCTCGTACCTGAGTGGCTAGCACCAAAGGGGGCTGGGCCTAACCCAACACCTGCCACCTTTGGGCAGGACTCGGGTGGGGGCAGCAGAGAGCTGCTGCCACCCAAGGGCCCGTGGCAACGCTGGAGCCCACTCCAGCATCACCCCCAGAAACCCAGGGAAGGGCAATTCAGTGAACATGAAACAAAGAAATCCTGTCCCGGCACAAGCCCCTGTAACAAGGAAACGTCCAGCCACTAAAACCCTGACTCCTGGGTCTTGTCTCCCTCCCTCCTGGGGGAAATAAACTGGAGGACTGAGAAGCATAGCAAAAAAGGGTCTCCTAGCATTTGGGTCTCCTCTGAGCTGCTGACCCCCAAAGACACTCTCCTGTGTTCTCCCTGATTGAAGCCATTATGAGGGCCTGCCTGGGCTGGATGACAGAACCCCTGGAGTCCAAAGCCTTGAATTCAAAATCAACCTTTTGCCTCATATCTCCAGGTTACTGTTCTACCCCTAGCACCTGGTGCAGTGCCAAGAGGGGCTGGGTAAATATTTGTGGAATTGATGTATGAATAAACATCTCACACACACACACACACACACACACACACAGAGAGAGAGAGAGAGAGAGAGAGTGGCTGTCTTCCCTCTGCATCTGAAGATGCAAGACAAAGAGATCCAAGGCCAGACGCAGTGGCTCAAGCCTGTAATCCCAGCACTTTGGGAGGCAGGGCACGGTGGCTCATGCTTACAATCCCAGTACTTTGGGAGGCCCAGGCGGGCGGATCATGAGATTAGAAGATCGAGACCATCCTGGCTAACACGGTGAAACCTCGTTTCTACTAAAAATACAAAAAAAATTAGCCGGGTTTGGTGGCACGTGCCTGTAGTCCCAGCTATTCGGGAGGCTGAGGCAGCAGAATCGTTGAACCTGGAAGGTGGAGATTGCAGTGAGCAGAGATCCAGCCATTGCATTCCAGCCTGGACAACAGAAAGAGACACATCTCAAAAAAAAAAAAAAAATTAGCCGGCATAGTGGCACGGGCCTGTAATCCCACCTACTCAGGAGGCTGAGGCAGGAAAATTGCTTGAACCTGAGAGGCAGGGATTGCAGTGAGCTGAGATTGCAGTGAGCTGAGATTTCACCACTGCACTCTAGCCTGGGCGACACAATGAGACTCTGCCTCATTGAGAAAAAAAGAGAGAGCAATCCAACACAGCACTTTTCCTGAACATAACCCAGAGCCCTCCTTTCCTCCCAAGGTCCTAGGATCCCCTGGGCCAGGTTAACATTGTAAGCCTCACTGAAGGGCCTGGAGAATTACGAACAGGGCTAGATGGCAGAGAAGGCAGGGGTGGGGACTTCATAGTCCTTACTGGTCTTTGTGGGAGTCATTCCCATTGCTCCCAGTGAGTGAATCATGGGAAGTGAGATAGGACGGCAGGGGGTACAGTGGAGTGGGGTGGCACTGGTCACCCCAGGGAAGGGGGTGACCACCTACTGGGAGGACAGATCAGATTCCTCCCTTTTATTTATTTATTTATTTTTTTGAAGTTAAAAATTTATTTATGGCCTGAGTGGCATATAAGATGTGCTTTCCATCCTTCAAAAAGAAAAAAATGTTTTCAGCAGGTCTCTGGCTTCTTTCCCTCCCTATGCATCCTACCGTTCTGTTTCCTGTTCTTAACTTTCTCTGTACCTGTGAGAGTCATCAATGGAGAGTGTCACAGGGCTTGCAAGAAATGTCACATTGAAGACAAGTGGCCTCAAACTGAAACCAGGTAGTGGTGCTACCTGGACGCTCCTGCTTTTCCCAGCTCCCGATGGGCTAGAGGAAATGGAGGAAGAGTCTCTGCACCTGTCTCCCTGATCCTGTTAGCAAAGTGAGTCAGGAAGGCAGGTTGAGACACGGCATGCACCTGTGGGAGGTTGAAGAATGGGGAGCTGAGCAAGGCACCCCAGGCCTGGGTGGGGCAGGCGTGGGTGGAAGGCAGGAGGTTTAGGTCCCCAAGGCAGAGATTCCACCTGCAATTACCTGATGGCTGGGCTGGGTTCTGTGGAAGATACTGCAGGGTGTGATGTGGGGACTGGATGAAAATGAACTGGAAGGACCAACAGATGACACCCAGATCCCCTTAGGGAGAGGGACAGGTGACACACACCCCTGACCCAGGGAAGGGGGTGACCACCTGCCTGGAGGACAGATGTATAGATTCCTCCCCATCCTTCTCTGGGAGACACACCCAGGCTCACAGACAGACAGGCACATAGGACCCCTACTCAGAAGTACAGAGAAACCCAGAAGCCTCCTCTTTGGAGGACAGACATAAACCTAAAAACACACAGACAAGCTCCCTTCACAATGCATGCATGCATGCACACATACACACACACACACACACACACACACACACGCCTGCGCACGCACATCACACTGAAGTCCCTTCCAGAAGACAAATGCAGAGATCCCCAGAGCAGGCACAGTGAGTGGCTCCTTCCTCCTTCCACTGTTTTCTCCCTCCCTCCCCTCTCCTCCCCCATCTCCCCTCCCCTCCCCCTCCCCCTCTCCTCCCCTCCCCTCCCCACTCTCCCCTCCCCTCCTATCCCCTTTCTTCCCTCCCTCCTCCCCCTCCTCCCATCCCCTCCCCTCTTCGCTTTCCTTCCCCCCCTTCCCTCCACCCCCCCACCCCCCCCACCCCCCCCCACCCCCGGCCCTGGCCTCATGCTGTGCTGAATGGAGCAAGGGAAATCCAGTTAGCACCTATTTACACCAGGCCTTCTCCCAGCTCCTTTTAACAATGCCTAATTTTCTGAAGAGTGATTTGAATACATGCTACCCCCTCCCCAACAAACACCTGCACCCAGAAGAACTGAGAAACCTTTTCCAGAAGACCAAAGGGAGGAGCGCTGGGCCCAGTGCCAAACCTGGGACAGGGAAGGCAGAAAGAGGGAGGGCGGGGCTGGTCAGACGGGTATGGCAGCCCTGGAAAGCGGGGACAGGAGCTCTCCCTATCTTCCCTCCCCCATGCTGCTGTTAGAGGGAACAGGGAGCACTCAGGTCACACAAGGAGTGAAAAAACAGCACCCCAAAGCCTTTCCTGAAATTTCAGTCCCCTCCACCCCATCTTTATGGTTCCCTGGTTCTAGGAGTGTCTCTTGTTTAAGGTGAGGACAAAGGGGGTTGCCAGGGACCCTGCAGTATCCAGACTGCAGGGCTGACCCAGACCTTACCCAGCCAGGGGAAGCCCCTTTTTTCTGGGGCAGCCCAGAACAGTCCAGGGCCAGAAGTGTTTGTGTCTCATTTGTCAGCTCTCTATTGCCCAGAGACCCCAGTCAAATCCTCCCCCGGATGCCCCAGGCCCACCCTCAGTGCAAGAGAAGAGGCCAGAGTTAGCCTCTCTGATGGCCCCTGCCTGGGACTTTGGGTGGTAAAGACAGAAGGGGATGGCCCCTGGGACTAGGGCCAAGGGATGATGGAATTGAAAACCAGACTGGGGCGGGCCCAAAGGCACAGCTCCTTATAAGGCATTGTGGTCTACACACAGCTGCCTGCCCAACAAAAGGGAACAACGTGTTTGCATGTTTGCGGTGACTGCCCTACCCAGACAACTCTGCCTAAAACCGCCTTTCCCGGAGAGTGAACCAGGGAAGGAGGAGACACTCTCTCCCTGTGGGCCAGGAGTAGGGGCCAGGCCCCGTACTCCTGATGGCGCAGGATAATTCACAGGAGGCCCTGAGACCCTGAGCAGTGGCTTAAGTATGGGGGCCAGTGGGGTGGGCAGGTAGCTGTTATCATCACTCATAATTATGGGAAGAGATGGTCCAAACAAGTTTTGCTTAGTGATCGGGACTGATGATTTCATTCACAGCAACATTGTTCATAATAGCCAAAGAGTGGGAACAAAACAAATGTCCACCAAATGATCAATGGTTTTTTTTTTAATATGGCATGTCCAAGCAATCTAACGTTTTAATTAAAAGGAATGAACTACCGATGCATGTCGGATGCAGATGAGCCTTGAAAACCATACACTCGGCTGGGCGCAGTGGCTCACGCCTGTAATCCCAGCACTTTGGGAGGCCAAGGCAGGTGGATCACGAGGTCGGGAGATCGAGACCATCGTGGCCAACATGGTGAAACCGCATCTCTACTAAAAATACAAAAATTGGCTCGGCATGGTGACACGTGCCTGTAATCCCAGCTACTCGGGAGGCTGAGGCAAGAGAATCGCTTGAACCAGGGAGTCGGAGGTTGCAGTGAGCCAAGATCATGCCACTGCACTCCAGCCTGGTGGCGGAGTGAGATGCCATCTCAAAAATAAAAAGTATGCTCAGTGAAGGGAGACAGTCATAGAAGACCAGCTACCCTATGATTCCATTTGCATGACATGTGCACAATAGGCAAAGCATAGAGACAGGAAGTAGATTCGTGGTTACCTAGGGTGGGGAGGAATGGAAGTGAATGCTAAAGAGCAAGGGTTTCTTTTTGGGGTGATGAGAAGGTTCTAAATTTGATGGTGGTGGCCAGGCACAATGGCTCTACCTGTAATTCCAGCACTTTGGGAGGCCAAGGCAGGAGGATTACTTGAGTCCAGGAGTTTGAGATCAGCCTGGGCAATATAACGAGACCCTTGTCTCTACAAAAATACAAAAATTAGCTGGGCATAGTGGCACATGCCTATAGTCCCAGCTGCTCTGAAGGCTGAGTTGCGGGGATCACCTGAGCCAGGAAAGTTGAGGCTACAGTGAGCCAAGATCGCATCACTGCACTCTAGCCTGCCTGGGAGACAGAGTGAGACTGTCTCAAAAAGTAATAAATAAACAAACAAACAAACAAATTCGATGGCAGGGAAGCTGCACAAGTCTGTGAACACACTAAAAACACAGGACGGCAGTGCCAGGGACCTGAGTGATGGGAAGTGGAAGTTACGGAGAGGATTTCAAGGAAACTTCAGAAGCTGACATTGAAGTGGAGGAAGCCCTCATGGTGTTCAGACAACTGGAACTGCAAGCTTCAGATTGTTGAAGTACATGATATGTGAATTATAGCTCAACAAAGCTGTAACAAAAGGAAACCACAAAAGCATAAATGAGCTACATATAAAAAGCAAGGGCTTAGTGCCCAGCATGAGGGTCAGGGGAAAGAAGGAAAGAGTTTGTTTACATGCCGCAAGTAAAGAGGCTTCCTGCCTCTGGGTTAGGGCAGTGCCTCAAAAGTACCTGAAATCCCTTTAAAGGATGGGGCATTTAAAAATGTTATTGCTGGGGCCGGGCGCAGTGGCTCAAGCCTGTAGTCGTAGCATTTTGGGAGGCTGAGGCAGGCGGATCATGAGGTCAAGAGATTAAGACCATCCTGGTCAACATGGTGAAACCCTGTCTCTACTGAAAATACAAAAATTAGCTGGGCATGGTGGCGCACGCTTGTAGTCCCAGCTACTCGGGAGGCTGAGACAGGAGAATTGCTTGAACCTGGGAGGTCGAAGTTGTGGTGAGCCAAGATCGTGCCACTGCACTCCAGCCTGGACAACAAGAGCGATACTCCGTCTCAAAAAAAACACCAAAATGTTATTGTTGGCCTAGAAATAGCTACATTTAGCTTTGAGACAGCAGAACCATTTGTTTAAATAGGAAGCCACAGGTGGTGGGTACGCCCATCAGGAAGCAACATCATGAATAATAGAGTCAATTCGATGACTAATTTTTCGTTGTGTGCCTCAAGGCCAAAATTGTTTATACTCAAAGCTTAGCCAGTGGTGACTTTTTTGCTCTTGATCAGTGGTGGGTCTGATGATTAAAGCCAGCCAGGATAGAAATGGACTGCCTAGAGAGGGAGCAAGCTCCTGTCCCTGAAGACATTTAGAGAGAGGCTTGCTCACCACTGGCTCGGAGGGAGGGGGCTTTCACATCTGCTAGGGTTTGAATTAGAATGTCCAAGTCCTGCCAACTCTGAAAGTCTTTGATCCACATCCACCACGATAGAGCTTTGCACACTGAAGATGAGAATCTGTGACTGTTCTCTGGCTTGAAATTTTGGTTGTGGTAAGAGATATAATTAGAGCTGGGCGAGGTGGCTCACGCCTGTAATCCCAGCACTTTGGGAGGTTGAGGTGGGCAGATCACTTGAGGTCAGGAGTTCGAGACCATCCTGACCAACATGGAGAAACCCCATCGCTACTAAAAATACAAAATTAGCTGGGGGTGGTGGTGCATGCCTGTAATCCCAGCTATTCAGGAGGCTGAGGTAGGAGAATTGCTTGAACCTGGGAGGCAGAGGTTGCAGTGAGCCAAGATTGCATCATTGCACTCCAGCCTGGGCAACAAGAGTGAAACTCTGTCTCAAAAAAAATGAAAAATTGGGGAGCCAGGCGCAGGGGCTCACGCCTGTAATTCCAGCACTTTGTGAGGCTGAGGTGGGTGGATCACAAGGTCAAGAGATCAAGATCATCCTGGCCAACATGGTGAAACCCCACCTCTACTAAAAATACAAAACTTAGCTGAGGGTGGTGGCCGGCACCTGTAGTCCCAGATACTCAGGAGGCTGAGTCAGAAGAATCACTTGAACCCAGGAGGCAGAGGTTGCAGTGAGCCGAGATCGCGCCTGCATTCCAGCCTGGTAAACAGAGGGAGACTCTGTCTCAAAAAAAAAAAAAAAGAGAGAGAGATGTAATTAGAAATTATTAGAACAAAAGTGAGGGAGGACAGCAAGGTAAGCCTTGTTTTGGAGGAAGGAGACACAGCCCAACAGCCTGGAGATGATGAGGTCTCCTGCATTTTTTGGTTTTTTAAGACGGAATCTAGCTCCGTTGCCCAAGCTGGAGTGCAGTTACGCAATCTCGGCTCACTGCACCCTCCACCTCCCGGGTTCAAGAGATTCTCCTGCTTCAGCCTCCCAAGTAGCTGGGACTACAGGCACCCACCACCATGCCCAGCTAATTTATTTTTATTTTTAATAGAGACGGGGTTTCATCATATTGGTCAGGTTGCTCTCGAACTCCTGACCTTGTGATCCACCTGCCTTGGCCTCCCAAAGTGCTGCTGGGATTACAGGCATGAACCACTGGGGCGTCTTTTTTTTTTTGAAACTGAATCTCACTATGTTGCCCAGCCTGCCTTAAACTCCTGGATGCAAGCAATCCTTCTGCCTCAATCTCCCAAAGTTCTGGGGTTATAGGCGTGAGCCACTGCACCCAGCCTGTCTCTCACACTTTCAGCATCCTCTCAACCTCCTCTCCACTGACACCAAACCAAGAATATCATCCCACTGGGTGAGCGTGAAGCCTCGGCGGAAGGTCTCAGCCATGGCTCAGTCCACAGAGTCCTTCCCCTTAACTCTGGTTCTCCAACACATCAAGATCACCCATGGGAGACTGTAAAAGTGCACATGCTCAGGCTGCACCCCATCTGCATTTCAAAGCTTCCTCGGTGCAGCCAAAGTCCGCACCATGCCTTAGCTCTGGTCCCACCACCAAGACTTACGAGCACACTCTCCTCTCCCCAGAGGAAACAGGCCAGAGCTCAAATCCAGAGCACTGCAGCGTTCCTGCTTAGAAAGGGTGATATACTTTGTCCCTCAGGAGGAATACAGAGTGGATCGGTCCCCAGAACCTGACACTGCACCACCGCTGGCCAGGGCCACAGAGACAGAGACCGAGAGAAGATGGGCACAAATGGGTCCCGCTCCTGACAGTGAGGACAGCAGGGCCGGGGACCTGGCTGATGGGAAGTGGAAGCTATTGAGAGGATTTCAAGGAAACTTCAGAAGCTGACATTGAGATAGGGGAAGCCCTCATGGTGTTCAGGCAACCGAACAGCAGTGCAGGAGAGGAACGAACAGGAGGGACCTGGGGCTCAGCTATAGGCATCCTGCCCACCCCACCCCAGCTCTGAGGTTTCCCCTTGGCCTGAGCTGCGTACACTGGAGCTGCTATCCAGAGGCCTGCTGTTCTGATTTTCCTGCTGGGCAACCTGAGGACCAAGGTGGGACTAGAGGCGGCAGGGACTAGAGGCCTTTATTCCTTCCTGTTTTACTCACCCATTCATTTATCCACATATTTGCTTATCAGACACTAGCCTAAAAAATTTCGGGAGATGAGCTATTTGGATCCTCTCAAACCAAAGGAGGTAGGAGCCTCCTTTCGCCAAGGCAAAGTATTTCTTGAAAGTCCCTGGTTTTTTTGTTTTGTTTTGTTTGTTTTTTGGTTTTGGGCTTTGTTTTTTGTTTGTTTGTTTGTTCTTTTGTTTGTTTTTAGACAGAGTTTTGCTCTTATTGCCCAGGTTGGAGTGCAATGGCACGATCTTGGCTCACTGCAACCCCTGCCTCCTGGGTTCAAGCGATTCTTCTACCTCAGCCTCCCAAGTAGCTGGAATTACAGGCATGTGCCACCATGCCTGGATAATTTTTTGTATTTTTAGTAGAGACAGGGTTTCTCCATGTTGAACAGACTGGTCTTGAACTCCCTGCCTCAGGTGATCCACCTGCCTTGGCCTCCCAAAGTCCTGGGATTACAGGCGTGAGCCACC